>CAUYSK010025025.1:0-20397 GCA_963575035.1 Avahi laniger | reverse complement strand
AATCTACAACTAAAGGACACGGGGAGCACTAAAGGGAGGGAAGGGCACGCCTTTAACCTGCATTTGGGGAAGGCAAAGACATAAAGTGTAACTAGAATGTTTGTACCCTCACAATACCTTGGAATAAAAAAAAAAAAAAGTTGAAGAAAACTTTTCTAAAATAGTGTCAAAACAAACAATTCCACTAAAGAGCAGTCCTTGAGAAATGATTCTCCTTTCCCCATCTCTGATACCTAGATACCAGTTTTTAAGAAATTCCAAACTTGATAAATAAGAGTTACATCTCACTCTTAAGAACATAAGTGTCCATATGCATATCATTAATTAGTGTTCAATATTGGTTTATAGATACTTTTAGAATGCAGAAATCTTAAATTACCTTTCATTGAGTTCTGACAAATGTATACACCTGTGTAACCTAAATCTCTACCAAAATATAGAACACTATCACCACTACAGCAAATTCCCTCACATCCCTTCCCCATCTGCCAAACGCCCAAACACAAATACTGCTTCTGTTTTTACCACAACTTAGTTCTTCCTGCTCCTGAAGTTCATATAAGTGTAATCATAGGATAGGAACTCTTTTACAGGTTTCATTCATTCAGCATAATGTCTTTGAGATTCATCCATGTTTTTAGATATATCAGTAGTTAGTTTTTTTTATTTTGGAGGGGATTAGGGTGACCAAGTCTTCCCAATTTGCTCACGAGTCTCATGGTTTTAGCACTTAAAGTCCCGCATGTCGGAAACTCCTCTGTCCTAGGCAAACCAGGACAGTTAATCATACTAATTCCACTGTGTGATTATATGAGTTTGTTTATATGACAGTTTAACCATTTTTCTATTGACGGACAGCTTCTATGAAAATTCTTATTCAAATCTTTTTGTGCTTTCACTTCTTTTGGGTAAATACCTAAGAGTGGAACTGCTGGGTCATATGGTAGGCATAAGTTCAGCTGTATAAGAAATTGCCAAATCTTTTCCCAAAATGGATGTACAGCTTTATACTTCCAATAAAGTATGAGAGTTTCAGTTGCTCAATTTAACTGTCCAATCCTAGGCCTCTTTTGAGGTTGTCAATCTTTTTAATTTGAACCATAGTGGTGGATGTATAATAATATCGCATTTTGGTTTTAATTTGCATTTCCTTGATGATGAATAATACTATGCTATTGGCCATTTGTGTATCTTCTTTGTGAAGAATCCAAATTTTTTGACTGTTTCTAAATGGGTTGTCTTTTTTTTTTTAATCATTGAGTTGTAAGAATTCTTTATATATACTAGAAACCAGTTCCTTGTCAGATGTATTGCAAATATTTTCTTGAAGTCTGTGGCTTGCCATTGCATTTTCTTAGACTTGTCTTTTGGTGGGAAATTTTATATTTTAATTCATTCTAATTTATCAACTTATTCTTTTGTGCTTATTACTTTCTATGACCTAAGAGATCTTTGCCTATACTTAAGTTGTATAGATACTGCTTTCTTTTAGAAGCTTTTGACTTTTTCATTTACATTTAGGTATATAATCCATTTTTTTTTCAAGCGTGAAAATAAGTTTATTGAGGAAGGACAAGATAGGTTTACAGAGCAAAAGCAAGATACATTTGCCACAACAGCAAATGGGCCTCTTGTAATAAAAAGTTAATGATCCATTTTCAATTAATTTTTATGTATGGTATGAGATGGAGTTGGAGGTTCATTTTATTTCATATGTATACCCAGTTGCTCTGGCATCACTAGTAAAAAGAATTCCTTTCCCCATTGGATTGCTTCACGACCTTTGTCAAAAATCAAAGACCACATAAATGTGGATTGATTTCTAAGCTCTCATTCTGTTCCATTGATCTACCTATCTATCCTTATGCCAGTAGCACATTGCCTTAATTATTGTAGCTTTATATTAAATTTCAACATCATGTAAGTACCTTTGTTTTTCAGGGTTACTTTTTGTACTGTTCAATACAGTAGCCACTAGCCATATGTGAGTATTTACACTTAAAAGATCAGTGCCTGTTGTGCTAGCCACTTTTCAAGTGCTCAGCAGTCATATGGCTAGCTACCATACTGAACACTGAAACAATAGAATATTTTCATCTTCACAGAAAGTTCTCTAGGAAAGCATTTCTTTAAAATATTTTAGGTCTTTTCCAGACAAATTTTGAAACCAACGTGTCAGTTTCTTTTTTTTAAACCACACTTTATTGAGATATGATTGACATGCAAAAAGCTGTACATATTTAATGTATACAACTTGATGAGTTTGCCAACTGTCAATTTCTATTTTTAATGCATTAACTGCCATGTGAGTTGTATTTAACTCACACTAGCTTTGAGCCGGAGGCCCTCATGAAGCATATGTAACTCACACATCTCTTCACTTTGGGAGCCATGAGAACTGTTTTTCAAGTTGCATATAACTCATGCACAGAAAACAATAAAAAATAACAAATTTTTCTTTATATTAGAAAGGATCATTTTGTTTTCAACGTTTTTATTCTGTTTTTGCAATAAAATGCTTTGGGCCCAAGGAAAAAAATTTTTTTTCTAGTGTGGCAGTCAATGTTTTAAAAAAATGTATGGTAAAATTATGATTGGAATTGCACTGAATTTACAGATCCATTTGGGAGGAATTGCCATCTTTATAATACTGCATCTTCCGATCTATGAACATGGTATTTCCCTTCCTTGACTTTAGGTCTTCTTTAGTTTCTCTCAGCAATATTTTCTAGTTTTCAGCATAGAGATTTTTTGAAAATTTTTTGAAAATTTTTTGAAAATTTATTCCTAAGTATCTTTTTTAATAGTATTGTAACTGGTGGGGTTTTTTGAATTTCATTTTCTAATGATTCTTCCTGCTATATATACAAATACAGTGTGCTGTATTTTGACCTTGTATCCTGAGAACTTGCTAAATTCACTTATTAGTTCTAGTACTTGTTTAGTAGATTCCTTAAGATATTCTCCAGGGTGGGTGTGGTGGCTCATGCCTATAATCCCAGCACTTTGGGAGGCTGATGCAGGAGGATCGCTTGAGACCAGGAGTTCAAAACCAGCCTGGGCAACATACCAAGACCCCATCTCTACAAGAAAATAAAAATAAAAATAAAAATAATAAAATTAGTGAGGTGTGGTGGCATGTGTCTGTAGTCCTTGTTACTCAGACGCTACTGGGGGAGGATTGCCTGAGTCTAGGAATTCAATGTAACAGTGAACTATTATCATGCCACTGCACTCCAGTCTGGGTGACAGAACAAGAGTGACACGCTGTCTCTTAAAAAAAAAAAAAGTTCTCCATAACAATCATGTTATCTGCAATTAGAGACAGTTTTATTTTTTATTTCCCAATCGTATACCTTTTGTTTCTTTTTCTTGCCTTATTGCAATATTAAATAGAAATGGTAAGAGTTGACATCCTTGCTTTGTTCCTAATCTGTCTCCCTGGGTAGAGTGCAGTGGCATCATCACAGCTCACTGCAATCTCAAACTCTTGGGCTCAAGGGATCCTCCTGCCTTAGTATCCCGAGTAGCTGGGACTACAGGCATGCACCATGAGATGCTCACTTAATTTTTTCTATTTTTGGTAGATAGAGGGTCTTGCTCTTGCTCAGGTTGGTCTTGAACTCCTGAGCTCAAATAATTCTGCCACCTCGGCCTGCCAGAGTGCTAGGATTACAGGAGTGAGTCACCACACCCAGCTTTATTTTTACTGTTGCATTGTTACTTATTTATTTAATCTTTTCAATCTATGGTTGGTTGAATTCATGGATGTGGAACCCTTGAATACAGAGGGCCAACTGTATTTGTAGTATTTGTCAGGTTTTGGTATCAGAGTAATGCTGATCTCTGTAACTTAAGAAGTGTTCTTTCCTCCTCTGTTTTCTAAGACTTTGTTCAGTATTGGAGTTATTTCTTTAAATATTTGCTAGAATTAACCAGTGAAACTACCTGGGCCTGTAGTTTTGAGAGAAATTTCAGATAACAAATTTAATTTTTTAATTAACATAAGGCTACTCAGATTTTGTATTCCAATTTTGTTAAGTTATATTTTTTAAAGAATTTGTCCATTTCATCTCAGTTGTCATATTTGCTAGCAAAGAGTTGTTCATAATATTCCTTTTTCTTTTAATATCTATGAGATCTATAGTGATATCCTCTTTCATCTGTGGCAATGCCAATTTGTATTTTCACTCCTTTTTTTCTGTAGATCAAATTTGTTGATCTATTCAAAGAATCAACTTTTGGCTTTAATTTCTCTATTGTTTATGTTTCATTGATTTCTATTCTTATCTTTATTATTTCAGTTCTTCTACTTTGGGCTTACTTTTTTTCCTACTTTCCCCCTCTAGGTTCTAAGGTGCAAACTTAGATCATAGATTTTATATCTTTCTTCTTTTCTAACACAGTATTTGAAGCTTTACTTTTCCCTTCAAATACTATTTTCGCTGCATCCCACAAATTTTGATATATCATATTTCATTATCCTTCATTTGAAATATTTTCTAATTTCCCTTGTGATTTCTTCTTTTACCTATGGGTTATTTAGAATTGTGTTGAATAATTTCCAAATATATATGTGTGTATATATATAATTATTAATATTTAATTGCATTGTGGCCATGAACATTCTTTGGTTCCAATCCTTTTGAATGTATTGATATTTGTTTTACGGTCCATTGTATGGTTTATTTTGGTGACCATTTTCATATTCAATTAAAAGGAATATGTATTCTCCAGTTACTGGGCATCAATTTCCTTAAGGGCATCGATAGTGTTGTTCAGATTTTCTATGTGTACTGATTTTTTTTCTTTTATCAACTGCTGAGGATGGGGTATTAAAATCTCCAACTATGATTGTGGGTTTATTTTTTCCATTTATTTCTTACTATTTTGGCTTCATGCACACATTTATGATTATTATGTCTTACTGATGAAACATATCTCTTTATATCTGTTAATACTTTGTTTTGATATCTATTTTATCTGATATTAATGTAGCCTTTTATCCTTGCTGAATATGTAATATATTAGTTTCCATCTATTTATTTTCAACTTGTATTTGTTTTTATATTTAAAGTACACTCTAGGAGCCAGTATATTGATGGGTCTTGCTTTTTTAAAAATCCATTTTGACAGTCTTCACTTTTTAACCCGAGTGTTTAGTTCGTTAACATTTAATATAGTTAGTGATATGTTTGAATTTAGATCTTACATTTTACTGTGTTTCCTATTTGCTCCTCTTGTGTTTTGTTGTTGCTGTTACTGTAGGACAGCAGTTCTTAAAGTGTGTTCCAAGGACTCCAAAGACCAAAATCAAAACTATTTTGAAAAATACCAGTACTTTTTTTTTTTTTGCCTTTTTTACTCTTATTCCCTGTTATGTGTATAGCAGAGTTTTCCAGAGGTAACATGATAATGTGATGATGCCATGACTGTGTGTATGTATATTCTTGTGTTTTTTAGAATTTCTGATGTAGTAGAACTAGGGTATAAATATGTGCATTTTCAGAGATTAATTCAGTTTTTTCTCTGTACTTTTACTAGGTTCTTGCCAGTTTTTTTAGTTACACCTACTATACCCACTGAAGCCTCATTATTTAATAAATTGTTATTTTAAAATCCTAAACTTTTCCTAGCACCTTTATGGAAACACAAGAATGTGTATACTATAAATATGCTTTATAATATTTACTAATTTTCTTCAAAAACTCAAAAGTAAATTTGTTATAAAACTCATTTTAGAATTTAATATTTTACTTTAAAATGAAAAATTATATATTTTTTCATATTTAAGAATGGATCATTGGATTAGAAATAGGGAGTTACTGTTTAATGGGTATAGAGTTTCAGTATGGAATGAGAAAAACATCCTGAAAATGGATAGTGGTGATGGTTGCACAACAATATGAATGCACTTAATGCCACTGAACTGTACACTTAAAAATGGAGTTAAAATGGTTAATTTTGTTATGTATATTTTGGCACAATAAAAAAAATCTTTCTCAACATACAGCTTCCTTGTTTAGCTCTAAGATGCTGAGAAAGATGAAAGTGTCAGAGAGTTCTCTGACTCAATGAAGCGAGTAAACTACCTCAAAGGAAGTGGGTGAAGCTATAAATAAGAAACAAAAATATAATGAAAACTGTCTTTCAATAGGCTTTATAAATGTTAATAATTTACCTTATTGTGTCTTCAGAACATTGTGTAACAGAATATTTTTGAGTAGTATTATGGTCCATGTTAACGCTGCAGCATCATTTTGAGACCAATCATACAGAGTTTAATGCAAAAAGATTTGAAATTTTAAATGTAGGTATGTTGGCTGGGTGTGGTGGACTTGTACTGCTTGTAATCCCAGTACTTTGGAAGGCTGAGGTGGGAGGACAGCTTGAGGCTAGGTGTTAGAGACCAGCCTGGGTAACATAGCAAGACCCCATCTTTAAAAATCTTAAAAAGAAACAATTAGCAGGGTGTGGTAGCACACATCTGTAGTCCCAGCTACTTGGGAGCCTGAGGTGGTAGGATCACTTGAACCCAGGAGTTTGAAGTGGCAGTGAGCTATGATGACACCATTGCAGTCTAGCCCAGGCAACAGAGCAAGACCCTGCCTCAAAAAATAAATGCAGGTATGGTGAATGCTTTAAACACCAAATACAGTTTTTATAACTTTCCAGACTAGGCAATTGAAGCATTATAATGGCCTTTATAATAACAGGTTAAGTTAATATTAATATATTTCATTGACTGGTAAAGTACACAATAGCTGAAAGACAAGCCTTACATAATTGACATTGCTAAGTGACTGCTGGATAGAAAGTTTATAAAAGAAATCCTGGCATTGCCATTTTGCCATAATACAGAAATTCACTGATTTAAAGATTTAACCAAAAATACCATGTTTGATTTAACATCTTGTCTGCAAACTTATATTTCTGCCTTACAAGCGAATGAATCGACAGATGTAGTAGGACTTGTTTGTATTTTTATGGTGTCAGCACCAACTAATCATCCAAGAAGATATTCTTTTATGTCAATGCCTGACAAGAAACACAAGTGGTACTGAAATATTCAAAGTGCCAAATAACTTTTCAGATTGTTTATACTGGGCCAACCATGTTGATATTTTCACTAATAGTGCAAAAACAATTGTGTGCAAAACTGCTGGACCTTAGACAAATCATGGCAGTGGCACTGAACTGTACTGAGGGTGACTGTGTTCTTCACTACCATGCACTCCCAGTTAAAAAAGGGTTTCATTTAAGAATATCCTTGATGAAGCAGTGAAAATATTTATTAAATATCAACCCTAGAGTACATGTCCATTTAATATTTGGTGTGATGAGATGAGATGTGCCCTTAAAGCAATTCTGCTTCACACTAAAGTACAGTGGTTGTTTTGAGGAAAAGCACTTATGTGATTATTTGACTTGTGAGCAGATCTAGTCACTTTTTTTCATAGAATACCACTTTTTACTTGACAGATTAACTATGGCAGACAAACAATGGTTATTTAGACATGGCCACTGGGCATATTTTTTTTAAAAATAAAGAAAATGAGCCTATAATTTCAAAGAAAATATCTGACAGTATTTATTGCCAAAGATGAAATTTTAACCTTCAGACAAAAATTAGAATTTTTTCAAACTTATGTGTGCTTGTAGCCACTGTAAGATTGACAGCTTCCCAAAACTAAAATACTTTTCTGATTGGATGGTCGGATATTAACACACATGATTTGGGATATTGTCTAATGAAATGTATAAACATTTTGAAGATCTGTGACCACTGTTTTCTAGATGATCAATGCATGATATTACAAAATCATTCAAAGTGCAAGATCCACCAATGGAGAGTACAAAAAGTTCACTAATATGGGTTTAGATTCCACATGGTAACTAACCTTTAAGAAACCTCCACTTCTGAGTTTTGGTGTAGTATTAAAGAAGATATCCACAATTATTTGAAAAGTCTATTAAAATTCTCCTCCATTTTCCAACTACATATATGTGTGAGGATGGATTTTCTTCATATACTTGAACCTAAACAACATATCACAACAGATTGAATGCAGAAGCAGACATAAAAATCTTCTATAGTCTTCTATTAAGACAGACATTAAAGAGATCTGCAAAATGTCAAACAATGCCAATCTTCTATTTTTTTTGGAAAATATAATTATTTTTTATGAATACATGTTATTTATGTTAACATGCAATGGGTTTATTATTATTATTTTAAATGAGTACGTGATTATTTTTATAATTTCTCAATTTTTATTTCTAATATGGTATGCATCTATCTATCTATCAACAAAAGTTCTCTGAAGGGTATGGGGTCTTCAGACCAAAAAGTTTGAGAATCACTGCTTTAGGGTTTATAATATATATCCTTAACTTTTCAGTCTGAGTAATGGTTGCTATCATACCATTTGACATAAAATGTAAGAACTTAGCAACCACATAGATCCATTTACCCCATCCTTTATGCTATAGTTGTTATGTATAATATACAATTATATATCTACATATGTAAACCTCACAGTATTATGATTTTTGCTTTGCACAGTCATATGTATTTTAAGGAAATTAAGAAATTATATTTACCCACATATTTACTATTTCTCATGTTCTTCATTCCTTCCTGAAGAGCTGAAATTCAAGCTCTTCAGTCTGTAGAAATTTCTTAGCATTTCTTATAGTATAGGTATGCTGGTAATTAATCCCCTTGGTTTTCTTTTATCTGAAAATGTTTTTATTTCTCTGTTTTTCTTGGAGAATATTTTCACCCGATATAGATTTCAGAATTCATAGCTTTTTTTTCTTTTGCCAGTTCAAAAATATTGTTCCATGTCTTCTGGCCTCCATTATTTCTGATGAAAGTGAACAATCATTTAAATCCATGTTTCCTTATGTAAATCTGTAATTCATTTTTCTCTGCTTTCAAGATTTTCTCATTATTTTCAGTTTGAAGCACTTTGACTATGATGAACTTGGGTGAAGTTTTCTTTATATTTGTCCTGATTGGGGTTGCTGAGCTTCTTGAAACTATAAATTTATGTCTTTCACCAAAATTGGAAAATTTCGGTCATTATTTCATTAAATATTTTTTCCAACTTCATTTTCTTTTTTTCCTTTGGGGATTCTAATTACACATGATTAGACTTCTAACACTCTGTTTTTTGTTTTGTTTCATTTTTCACTATAGTCTTTCCCTTCCCTCCTCTGTTCTTCACACTGGATAGCATCTACTTACTTAAGTTCACTAACTCTTCTTTCATCTCCAATCTGTTGTTAAGTACAAATGGTGACTTATTTATTTTACATACTATATTTTTAAATTCTAGAATTTCCATTTGGTTCTTCTTTTTAAAAATAGTTTCTATTTCTCTTCAGATTTCCTATTTATTTTTCCAATTTATATTCCTTTACATCCTTGAATGTATTATAAAATTTTTGATAAATCCAAAATCTAGGTCATCTTGGTGGTTGGAGTTGTCTCCATTGATTGCTTTTTGAGTTTTGCTTTGTGCTCCTGAATATCAGTTACTTTTTTCCTGTTTCTTCATATATTTAGTAATTTTGAATTGAGTCCTAGACATTGTAAGTGACATATTTTAGAAAATATTGATTTTTGTTTGTTTTAACAAACAATCAACTTGGCTGGACTCAAATCCCACACTCTGTCTCTCATGCATAGATAGCACCTGAAATCTCAGTCCAATTCCTTTATCCTTATTTGTGCTGCTTGGAGCCTGTCTTGCACATGTGCAGTTCAGGTATTACATAAAAATCTGAGAGAGTTTATAATCAGACTATGGGGCTTCCTCTATCTGGTCGTCTTCTTCCTGAGATTTCCTACTCATTTTTCATCTGTGGTAGTTACTACAATCTTATCTTCTCATTTTTCAAGCCGTAAAACAGTGAATTTCTCTTCAAGTTTTGGCTGTCCCATGGCTGGGACCTTCCCTCTGGCTAGAAGCTGTAAAAAACAGGAAACTCACTCAGTGCCATTTTCTTCTTCTAAGTGGTTGCTCTCCAGTGCATTCAGTGCTTTTTTATATTTTGTCCAGAATTTATTATTGCTATCTGTGGAAGAGGTGGGTACATTAGGAGCAACCTCGGCCATTACCAGAAGCAGAATCCTGCACATATTTTTTCAAATCATCTCACAAATGCTTTTTCCATTTTGAAATTGAAATGCCAAACTAAGCATTAAAAGTAAGAAAACAAAGTAATCTCAATTAATAAATTAAAAAATATGTTTTGATAATTACAAGGTTTAAATTGTTTCAGAAACAGTTACAAGCTGCTAAGTCACAATGAAATGTGATCTCTGGTTCGTATGACCCTGACATTATGCAGTTGACAGCTTTTACTGGGTAGGCCTTCTAACCATGGAAAAATAAAAAAATTCTGAAAATGCTGGCTAGTACATTAAAAGCATCTAGAATGTATACAGAAAAAACTACTTGAGTTTATGAGCAGATAAAAGATATAAACCGAAGTATAAGCGGGGTTTTTCAAATGGGACAAGTGTATGGTGAATCACTCAGCAATAGAACAGGAAATAAGATTTGGTGTATATAACTGGAGTAGCTAAGGCAACAAACTAAAGAAGCTCCACAGCTTAAGATGGATAAAGTAAATCCCAGTAACTCAAGAGAGAAATTATAACAGAATATTAGGAAAGTGGCAATCATACCTATTGCAAGGGATGATGCGGCCTATATTTTTCCACCATCATACTCTCCAAATTCTAGATAGGTTTTATTTCAAGGTGGTGGAAGAGAGACACTCATAGTATTTTAGCCTGTTTCTTTAATTATGGCCTAAAGTACCATAAACTACTGCTATAGTCTTATAGGATTAGTTGGCCTTTATAAAAAATTAGAAATATAGTTTGGCTGAATGTTACTATGCCCCTAAAAGATGCTGATGCTGCCTCCCATCCCAATACATTAAACAGTAAGGATCAAGGATTGAGTGAACACAGAACAGAAAGGTTTACATAGTAATTGAAACTGTTAGTAATTCAGGAGGGAGACAGAAAATGCATTATTTGCCAACAGCTCGCTGGGCTGAGAGACAAGCTGATCTTGAGTACTAAACAATTATTTCTTTCATATTGTTACCCAGATATAAAATTGTACATGTCCCATGGCAAGATATGTAAGCCTAAAAGCTTAACTTTTATTCCCACCTAGTCCTTGAGTGGTCTTTCATACAAAGGATCCCAACTTGCTACCACAGGGACTAAGCATCTATTATTGGTTTGAACCTTTTTGTGTTGATGAGTTATTTTGTCCTTTAAAAGTGATGTCTTCTATACTCTTATTTTTTTTCTTAAATGGAAATACTAAAATAAAAATAATTCTATTAGCATGCACCTTAATGTTAACAGTTATAATTCTGATAAAAGTAAATAAATTCAATGTACCACAGAAATTATACAAATGAAGACAAAGCAAACAGCAATAAAAAAAACTTAATGGAAGAAAAAGACAAAACTAACAACCAATCATATCAATAAATGTAAACTGAGCTACCCTATAAAAAGGGGGTGCTTCACTACAATTCAGAAACAAATATTCTCCTAAGTTAATGAGACACATTTAAAATGTCAGCATTAAACAAAAAGTTAAAAGAGAGTCTGTTATGTCTATTGTGCCAATGCAGATAAAAAAAACCCTGACATTGTAGTAAAGATACAGATTTCAGAACAAAAATACCACCAAGAGGCCATGTCATAATTGCAATTTTGTTCCAAAAATGTCAAAGGAAAACTACTTACATAATAGATGACATGTAATCTATCAGATACTTCAATTCTTATCAAAATCAGAGTGGAATGATATGTAAATAAGGTAGGGTCAAGTAAAATCAAAATATTCAAAAGAGATATCCTCTTCTTCAGTGATTCTTATTCTTTTTTTTGGTCACTGTTACTTCTGAGAATTTGATTAAATATATAGGACCCCACTCCAGATAAATTTTGCAAACATTTTCAGGTGTTCAAGAACTTCTTGAAGCTAAGTTACCATGCACTAAAACACATTAGGACCATAATTACTAACATTTGTAAGCACTTTTTTGTTGGTAAGCATTATACTTAGCACTTTATATACATTTTTATTTAATCCTTACAACAACCTGATAAGCAACCCGTGAGATCAACACTATCATTATCTCCATTTTATATATCAGGAAAGTGTAACTTAGAGGTGCTATCACTTGTTTAAGGTCACACAGTCAATAAGCAGCAGAGCTTATGTCCTTTTCTCTGTGATCCCAGGTTTCCATCTTTTAATCACTGTAACACACTGTCTCACACTAAGGTCTTTCCATATTAATTTCTTTTTTTTTCTTTTTTTTCTTTTTATTTATTATTCCAGGGTTTTGTGAGGGTACAAACATTATAGTTACACTTTATGTCTTTGCCTCACGCAAATGTGAGTTAAAGGCATGCCCTTCCCTCCCTTTAGCAAAAACTGATATCTGAAAAAAAAAAATATCCAAAAGTATATCCAATCCTACTTTTATCTATACCACTCTCACTGCAAAAGAGAATTTGAAGCAGTTACAGAGATACATACAAATAAAAATAAATATAGAAATGTATATGGGGGGTGGGTAAGAAAATGAGATGAAAATAGAGGCAGAGGTAGAACTAGAACCAAAAATAGATATCATAAGGTTATCTATAATTGATAGAGGTGAGCCACATATTTGCCTCTGAACAACACAGTTGCCAGAGGAAAAAACACTGTTCTTTCTTAATCAACACTGTTTTTCTTGGTGATGAATCTGAGAAAAAGATCTTTTCTGAGGACATTGTATGGACAATATTCTCAACAACATTATACTACAGTGACTTTAAAATAAACTTTTCTTACAAATATCTTGATGTAGGCCAAAGCATAAAGTCAAAGTGTAGGTTGGAAAAGATAACTCTACCCAGGATGCAATGCAGCAAAAACTGCAATGATCTGGATTGGGCTGAGCATAAGAAAGACGGGGAAATAGACAGAAACGGACCCCATGCCCTTCAGGTAATCTTTCTGGCAATTAAGCTTTTGAATTTAACAGTTGAGAGTTTATTTCCTCTGACAAGAACCTGGAATATACAAATTCTTCATTATTTATATGAAGTCATATGCATGGACAATTAAGCAGAGGGCAAAACTGATAACTTCTTATGGAAGTTAGGAGACCTAAAGAGGACACATGTCTGAATTTTAGACTTTCTTCCAAGGTGAGCTGAATGAAGACCTATAGATAGAGATAATATCTAATTAACATTGATGTGCAAATATGCATAGTTTGAGACATGGCTGAAATCCAAACAGAAATTTTCTTTATTTTTGTTAAATAAGGAATGTTGTTACAACATTATAAAATCATGGAAACCAGTACTGGAAAAAACATATTGTTCTAAATATCTATATTAGTTTATAAAAAGAATGAATTAAATGTCTATATGTCTCTATAAGGACATAGACATGGAACGAAGTAATGACCTTAAACATATAAGAATGTAAAAAAAAGAAAGAAGAAATAAACTTTTCAAATTGATAATAACTAATATTTAAAAAACAATTAAGTGTGCTTCATTGAAAAAGAGAATCAAATTATAGCACTGTTCTAGTTGCTTAAAGAATACAACACAAATTAAAAAATAAGTAATAAAAAAGATAACATAAAAGATACTTCAGTGCTTTGTAAACTGAGACAGGGTAGACAGTTCTAGATGCAGTTACTAAAACCCCTAACTCTTATTAAAAATAAATAGCTAAACAAAACTGATTTTGAAGAAAATTAACAGTATGGAGGCTGACATTCTTTTTGAAAACCACTTAAAGGCCCATCAGTAAGATAAGAGTTAAATTTTGGTATATGATGAAATGTTATGCAGCCTTAAAAAGAGTTTTTTTGTTTTTTTGTTTTTTTTTTTTTTTGAGACAGAGTCTCACTTTTTTGCCCAGGCTAGAGTGAGTGCCGTGGTGTCAGCCTAGCTCACAGCAACCTCAAACTCCTGGGCTCAAGTGATCCTCCTGCCTCAGCCTCCCGAGTAGCTGGGACCACAGGCATGCACCACCATGCCCGGCTAATTTTTTCTATGTATTTTTAGTTGTCGAATTAATTTCTTTCTATTTTAGTAGAGACGGAGTCTCACTCTTGCTCAGGCTGGTTTTGAACTCCTGAGCTCAAACAATCCGCCCGCCTTGGCCTCCCAGAGAGCTAGGATTACAGGCGTGAGCCACCGTGCCTGGCCGGTCCCCCTTTTTTTAAATAAAATGATGGCAGTGTTCTCTTTTTAGGACTGGTAAGGAGTTTAAACACATCTGAGGAAAAGTGAGATACAGATTGTGACTTGAATTTGAAACTCTCTAAATCTAACTTTTTCCCTATTAGGATTCACTACAACATTTTCTATTGCCTATATCTTCAGGAGAATTCCTCCACTCAGGCCACAAAAGTTAAGGAGGAGCCATCCGTCTGGCCGGGGTAAGGATACATGTCAGTTGGGTGTGTGTTTTCTCTTCCGTTCTTGACTCTTTCCGTGGTTAAGGAGGGAGGTGTTTCGTTTCACTTGAGCAACTGTGTGGAGGACTATGGTGCATTGTGTGACATTCGCCCATTTTAAGAGTACATTTCAGTCATTTTTTAAGTACATGCACTGAGTTGTGTAACCAGCATTGTCATCTACTTTTAGAGCATTTTTATCCCCCTAAGGGAACGCCTTTTGTGGGTCGCCTTTTGTTTACCCAGTTTGGTTTTGGGGCAGTCTGTGCCCTGGGCTTTTCAATCCTTTTCTGTTTTTTTCTAATTTCTCTTCGGTAATGATTATAGCAGGAAAACCATCCAACTTACACATGAACAGCAGCTGATTCTGAATCATAAGATGGAAGCTCTCCAGGTGGTGAAGATTATGGCATTTGCAGGTGAGGGGGCGCGGCAGGCTCAGGATGTGGTTGTTTTCTGCCCTTTCTCGCTACGTCCCCTTCCCGCTGCCGGCCAGAGCATTTCACCGTGGTCGGTGAGTGGACTGCCTCAGTCAGATAACCTCGGAAGCGGTGGGCTCAGGACACCTGCCTCCTCTCAGCCTGCTGTGAACGTCCGCGTTGGCATTCCCGTCGAGGAAGGTGGTTCACTGGGGTTAGCTGTGGGGTAGACACCGCTGGGATTGGTCCAGCCGTCGTCATCATCACCACCGCCGTCGAGTGTGCACAGTCGCTGACTGCCCTGGAGAAGGGAGGCCGTGGTGATCTCCAGCTCAGAGCGTTTCAGTCGCCCCCTCACTGTGCAGGGTGACGTCTAGAGGGCCTGCCCTCCCTTTGCTCTAACCTGCGTTCCTAAATACATCGTCTGCTGTCCTCCTGACTAGTCAGCCAAGCCGAGCCGCTTACAGTCTCCCGAGATGCGTGGTTATTCTCTTATCACAACCTTTGCTCATGCTATTTTTTAAAACCTGGAATCCCACCCTGCTGCTTTCCCAGCTAGGTGTCCTGCTGACAGCATTTACTAAATGCCTGCAGTGTGCCGACGTGGTGCTGATCCTAACGACATTCCGTAATCTTGGTTAGTTACGCTTATTTTATAGATAAATCGAAGCTTAGAGAGACTCACCGCGGGTTAAATAGGCACATAGTGGTGGAGAATTCAAAGCCAGATCCAGGTCTCTCCAGAGACATTCCTTCTTCTCACTCCCCTCCCCCATGGTCATCGTTGTCCTCACAAACCCTACGGTAAGTGTCACCCATGTGTCGCCGAGGAGCAAACTGAAGCTCGGTGAGGTCAGGGGCTCTTTGTTACTCGGCTGGAAACTGCAAGGGCTGAGATCCTGGCTTCGAATCTGCTGCCCTTTGGGGACAAGCGTGGACCTGATTAGGGGTCCGTTGGCACGTTTCGCCTGGTCAGAGGGTCACCTCTTTCCTCTGGGCTTTCCCAGGCACCGGGAAGACCTCGACTCTGGTCAAGTATGCGGAGAAGTGGTCTCAGAGCAGGTTTCTGTACGTGACGTTCAACAAGAGCATCGCCAAGCAGGCCGAGCGCGTCTTCCCCAGCAACGTCACCTGCAAAACCTTCCACTCCATGGCCTACGGGCACGTCGGGCGCAAGTGAGTGTCGCCCTTGTCCTGCCGTTTTACCCACAACGATCACTGTGGTCTCATGTGAACTTGCGCCACAGCAGCCTGAGGACACGTCATGCTGTCGTCTCCACTTACAGATTTAGTGATTTGTACTTCTATCCTGTAAAATATATTGTTTACATGTGACAGTATCTTGCTGAGAGGGGCGTTCTCATTTTTTTGGAATTGAGGCACAAAGGTCAAAACGCCTTGTTTAAAGTTTGGCTATCACAAGTCTTGATCAGTTTTTGGCTGGGGTGGGTGGAAGACTCAGCAGAGATGCCCTTGCCCCAGGTTCCCTGGGTGTAGAAACTTCGAGTGTCCCCTTGGGGGCCTCTTGGAGCCCAGACCACCCCTTGGAATAGTGGTATCTGCCACAAGCTGATTTCTCTTCTGGGTTGTTCCATGTGAGTTCCTGCAGGCCCAGGATAAGCCATTTCAAATCAGGCGTGCACCTTGCAGAACCTCTCTGGCTTTTAAAAGTTCTGTCTCGGCTGATGTGACACTTGGACCTACCCTGTGATGTCGCTGGAGAGAACGGGGCAGGTGTTAAATACCACCAGACCAGGAAGGGCAAATTCTGTTCCTTTGGGATGTGCGTTACAGGTACCAGTCGAAGAAGAAGTTGAATCTCTTCAAGTTGACACCCTTCATGGTCAATTCTGTCCTTGCCGAGGGGAAGGGTGGATTCATACGGGCCAAGCTTGTGTGTAAGACTTTAGAGAACTTCTTTGCCTCGGCCGACGAGGAGCTGACCATCGACCATGTGCCCATCTGGTGTAAGAACAGCCAAGGACAGAGAGTGATGGTGGAGCAGAGTGAGAAACTGGTGAGCATCCCGGCGTCTTACGTGTTAGGGACCTGGGAATGGGAGGGTTGCCCAGGCGTGGGGCTGGCAGGGCACGTGTTGTTTCTGTCACTTCTGCAGAGCAGCTCGCAGGAAGTGGAAGGTGGCAGCGGGAGGCTGTAGCCCGCCGTCCTAGCTGCCAGTCATCTGGTGTTTTCTCCCGTGAGGACCACCCGTGGACCTCTCACTTAATCCTCACAGTAGTTCTCCTGTTTGGCAGGAGACGGGACAGAAAACGACGTGCTCGTGGCTTGCAAGGGCTTGAATTTGGGGCTTCTGGACCTAGAATCTGAGCTTATCTGAAGCCTGGGAATCTCTTTTCTAATTTTTTTGGTTATTGGTTCTGTAGAGTAGATTTTAGTAGTGGAAAAGGTATTTCTTATTTTTATCAAGTCTTTTCCATCCTTTGCCACTCTTTTTATGAGTTAAGTATCAGTCTTGAATCTAGAAAGACAGTCCAGCTTTTTCTGGTTCATCCAGAGTCGGGTCTTGGCGCAGCCCCAGCTGCTCCCTCATCAGCACTTGACCCCCTCTGCAGCGTGCAAAGGCGTCGCAGAGCCCGTGGAGGCCCGGCAGGCGCCGCTCACCCTTCTGCGGTGACACTTTGCCCCCACTGCTGTCTGGGGACGGAAGCATGATTACAGGGTGCTGCCTTTTCCAGGGATTCAAACCATGGGTTACCGTGTTCCTTGCTTTCTAGAACGGTGTCCTCGAAGCCAGCCGCCTCTGGGACAACATGCGGAAGCTGGGGGAGTGCACGGAAGAGGCGTACCAGATGACTCACGATGGTAGGCAAGCTCCGGACGTTGCGTCTGTTACGTGGAACTGCCTTGCTGCGCATTCTGACTCTCGCTGCTCCCTTCTTTTAGGCTACCTGAAGCTCTGGCAGCTGAGCAAGCCTCTGCTGGCCTCTTACGACGCCATCTTTGTGGACGAGGCCCAGGACTGCACCCCAGGTGATAAACTGTTCTGGACACCCGTAGTCTCAGATGCTAGAAACAGCCTCGCGATTACGTAAGAGGACTCGTGTGTGCAATGAGTTGATTATTCTTATTTGTGATAAAGAAGAGGAGCAAATGATCCTCCTTATGTGACTTAAGATTTCAACAGTTGTCCCCATGGCCACCCGCAGCACGTTTATCTTCCTCCACGTGTTTCGCTTGGGTGGTTCTTAAAACGTGGACTTAGTGGGGGTCACAGGATGATGGGGACGTGGGCTCATGCTCCCTGGGAAAAGAGTCAATTTAGAGTAAAAATCTGTCCTGTTTCTCAAGTGGCTCGTGGAGAACAGACAATTTTATAAGTGTGACTTTGGAGGTCATTGGATGTTATGTTACAATGTTAGAAGACAGTTTGCCTCATTTCATATTTGCCTATGTAATTTCTAATACTGAATAATTCATATGTGACTAGAAATAATCTATATTTCTAGGACCAAAAACCATTTCTTTTGTCCGTTATAAAATTGCTGCTTTTGATTGCGTGCGCTTGCCCTGCAGAAAAAGGCAGCTTTGTTGTCCGCGTGCCCCGGCTTATTTTGTGAAAGTGTTTTCACCCTTTTCTGTTTGCCGGGTTGGTTGGAGGCCTCGAGATTTCTCACTGCCCTCTTGTTGCTGCTTGCAGCCATCATGAATATAGTTCTGTCCCAGCCCTGCGGGAAGATCTTTGTAGGGGACCCGCACCAGCAGATCTATACCTTCCGCGGCGCGGTCAACGCTCTGTTCACCGTCCCCCACACCCACGTCTTCTATCTCACGCAGGTAAGTGCTCTCACCGCGTCTGAGAGCAAGCATTACGTCTGTCTTTACACGCCACGCACTGCGCAAGGCATCCCGCTCGGCTCACAGCGTGCAGCAAATCCTCGCTCCTGAGCAGGGGTTCCCAAAGTGTGGTTCTTGGGGGCCTGCACAGCCACGCCGCTGCCGTGGGGGTTACTGCACGACGGTTGTCAGAGGAAGAGCCGCTAGCCGAGCTGTGAGCTGAGCCGGCTGCTGCTGTCTTCCATCACCCGTGCTAGAAAGGACAGCTGACAGACCAGCGCCGGTTGTCGCGACCTAGGTATTTGGCCTTTTTTCAGAGACGAATGAAATGCTCTGTGACTTCAGGGAAAATAACTGACAGTGTTTGCTGTCAAAGGTAATGTTTTTGCTTTCAAGTCAAATTAAAATTTTGGCAAACTCAGATCCGTGACGGTGAGCATGACGACTGTGAAAAGGTCATTAGACGCCCCTCCCTTTCCAGCAGCGTGTCTGTGAGGCTGAGCTCTCTTCACTTGCCTCAGCAAGACAGCAGAGCGCAGCAGACCTGGCGGAGATGTCAGCGCGGGAGGCCAGCTGTTGTCCATAAGCCAGGCACTGAAGAGATGTGCAAAGAGGAAAAGCAGTGCCGCTCTTCTTAAATTTTTTTTGTTCTGGGAATTGTAGTTATGTTTGTTTCAGAAAACACATTCTTCATGCTATCATGTAAGAGGCTTATTTTTATTTTTAAATGAGTTAAAGTTTCTAATGTGATACATATAGATAGATAGAGCTCATGTAAATAAAAGTTCTTTGGAGGCCTCAGTAATTTTTGAGTGTGAAGCATCCTAAGGCTAGAAATTTGCGAACGGCTGGTTTTACGAAACTCACTTCTGGTTAGAGGATATGAGGTGTGTCACTTGTATTAAAGTATAAGCTGCACTGTGTTTCGTTGAAAGTTCTATAGACTCCTCTGTGACTCTTTCTTTGTTCCCGTCTGCTGTGGTGATTTATGGTGGCCCCAGCTCAGAGTAGTTTTGTTCTTTTAATAGACAATATTTTTTTTTAGAGCAGTAAGATTTATAGAAAAATTGAGAAGAGAGTTCTAATGTGCCTTGCACTCAGTTTCCCTTGTTACAAACATATTAATGTGGAACACTTGCCACAAATAATGAACCAGTAACAACATATTAATATAAACTAAAGTTCAGGGTTCATTTGTATTTCCTAAATTTTGATTTTTGTGTTTTAATTTTTTTTTTAGATCTTGCTCTGTCGCTCCGGAGTGCAATGGCATGATCATAGCTCAGTGTAGCCTTCAACCCTGGGCTCAAGCGATCCTCCCACCTCCCAAGTGCTGGAATTATAGGCATGAGCCACTGCGCCTGGCCTAATTTTTCAGTAATGTCTTGTGCTACTCCAGGATCCCATCCGTATACCAGGTTACCTTTAGTCACATGTCCTTAGGCTCTTCTTGGCTGTGACAGTTTCTTAGACTCTGCTTGTTTTTTATGACCTTGACAGTTTTGAGGAGTACTGGTCAAGTACTTTGTTTTGTAGGATGCCCCTGTACTGAAATCGTCTTATATGTTTTCTCATGGACTAGGGTTCTGGGCTCTGGGAGGAAGACCACAGAGGAGAGGTGCCGTTTTCATCCCATGATACCGAGGGTACATGCCGTCAG
>CAUYSK010025024.1:0-25390 GCA_963575035.1 Avahi laniger | reverse complement strand
CCCAGAGGCCACTGGTGCAAGTCCTGGTGTCCGAAGGCCAGAGAACCTGGAGTTCTGATGTCCAATGGCAGGAGAAGGGAACTGTGGCTGTAGAAAAGAGATTCAAGTGCCCATCAATACATGAGTGGATTAATAAAATGTACATCATGGAGTTCTACTCAGCCACAAAAAACAATGGTGATCTAGCACCTCTTGTATTATCCTGGACAGAGCTGCAGCCCATTCTACTAAGTGAAGTATCCCAGGAATGGAAAGACAAGCACTACATGTACTCACCATCAAATTGGTATTAACTGATCAACACATAAGTGCACATATAAGAATAACATCTATTGGATGTTGGGTGGGGGCGGGGGGGAAGGAGGGAGGAGGGGACGGGTATATGCATACACAAAGAGTGCAATGCGCACCACCTGAAGGATGGACATATTTGAAACTCGGACTTAGTGGGGTAGGAGGGGGGCAAGGGCAATATACGTAACCTAAACATCTGTACCCCTATAATATGCTGAAAAAAAAAAGGCAAGTTCTTTTTTATCTGCTAAATGGAAATGTAGCCTATTTCCACAGAACCTTCAGAATGTGCAATATTTTCCTCCCTCCTGTAGGAACATAAGCTTTTGGAATACTTTTACATAGAGATCATTTATCCCTTTTAAACATATTTTAAAAAGCTTTTGACTTTCATGCCCCAAACCAATTAATGACTTCCTTCTGTGAAAAGATTAGACACTCTGAGTGATGGGAGCACATGGCCTGCTGTGACCCAGAGGTCGTTTTAACAACACATTGAGATTCAGTGTTGAGACGGGCCTCGTTGTTTTGAAAAGATGGTGGGTAGAAGGTTCACAACTGCCTGAGCATAGTTTGATAATCTTTTGCACTCCTGCACTGGAAATTAAATTATGATAAAAGAGCAACCTTTGCAAGAATAATTTTTATCATTTACAAATTTAGTAATTTTATTAGTTTCTAGTAATGCCATATCAAAGTACCACACACTGGTTGACTTAAACAAGAGAAATTAATTCTCTCACAGTTCTGGAGGCTAGAAGTTGAAATCAAGGTGTCAGCAGGAGAATCTGTTTCTTGCTGTTTGTTTCTGGTGTCACTGGCAATCCTCGGCTTGCAATTATATGACTTCAATCTCTGCCCTCCTTGTCACGTGGCGTTCTCCCCCGTGTCTTCACACTGTCTTGGTACAAGGACACCAGTGATGGATTAAGGGCTTACTTTAGTCCAGTATGATTTCATCTTAACTTATCACAATCTTATCACATCTGCGAAGACCGTATTTCCAAATATAGTCTCATTTTGTGGTATGAGGGTTTAGGACTTCAACATACCATTTTAAAGGACACAATTCAATTCATATCAGTCATTATTTGAAATTTTTTTTTAAAGATGTGAAGTACCTCTGTGCTTTTCTTTTTTTTAATTATGAGAGGAGAATTATTCGATGAATGACAGAGTCTGAGGAGAAGTATCTTTTCTCTGATGCTCTTGGAGGTTGGTTGCCCATCGAAAGAGTGAAGGCTATCAATGTACTGCCTGTGCCTACTCCAAGTTACACCTGTCTCACTGTGGGCTTCCTGGAATCCTGCGCACTGCCACTTCCCAGAGCATCAGAGGACATTTTATCCTGGGGTTTTTCAAACCTTATTGCCCGGTTCTGAGTCTCTTAGAAAGCTTGATCTTATGGAGAGCTTAATCTTTAAACAGAGGAAGGCTGAACTGTTTTCCTTGATGCGGCGGTGGAGGTGGTGGGACCTTTTCACATCCACCTCCCTTCCCCCCGCAAACTTTTGAGGCACCTCCACAATCCTAGTGTCAGAATCAGCCAAAGAACTTATTAGTAATTTAGTCTACTGGATCCTCCTCCCTCCCTGAAAGACTGACTGTGAACACATTTCCCAAGTGAGTCTTTATGCCCACCAAGGTTTAAGAACCTCTTAAGAACTTCATGGAAAGCTTTATCTAGTCCAACCTTGAAGATGCAGAAACTGAGAGCCAGACAAAGGAAGGTAGTCAGGCAGACTGGGCTGGTTACCGACAGAGCCAAGGCCCCCCCCCGCACCCCCATTCCCCCAGCTTGCAGCCTCTTTGCAAGGTCTATACAGGAGGTGGCTCTTTGTTTTGTAGTGGAACTGAGGAGAAAGTGCACCTTTGAACTCCTTCAGAATGTTTCCCACACATTATTTATCAATAAAAGGCATTTATTTCTTTATTTTGAGGGTGAAAAGTAAATTCGTTACTCGTGTTTTCACCTAATAGAACACTGTATTCCCCAGGGTCAGCATTTAGAAAACTTGTAAAAATTGATCTCCAAAAGCTAATGGTTTTGATGGGGAGGTAAGGATTTTGGTTCTAAGCCTTTTCTTTTACTTAATGGTTCTATTATAGGACTAAAATCATTTGAGACTGAAAGGAATGTCCCATGATGAAGGAGCATCTAATAAGAAGTGAGTGGGATAGAGCTATAACTCCAAAATCTTGGCACTCTCAGCCTCGTAAACCTGCCGAAGTCCATGAAAACAGTCTTTGTGCCTCTTCTGGCACCACATGTGAGAGAGAGCCCAGATTTCTTATGAACCGAAGTGGCGGGAGGGATGTGTCTGATTGTGTGAGGTGACACACACCAGGTCTTGGAACTGTCTGTAAGTGAAGGTCCCTCTTAGCATTCGGTCTTGAACTCTAGGCAGGCGAAGTCAAGGGAACTTTTCCTTTTTTTCCTATTGGTTGGTTGTTCGAGGCATGCAATATAATTTGGAAGTGGATTAGAGAAAGGGGAACCCATGTCCATTAAATGCAAGTGTAATTTGAGTCTGTAGTAGAAGGTAAAAGTAAGGCAAGACCCTCAAACCTCATAATTTAAAACAATTTGAATTCCCACTTATGTCTCACTAAGTTGTGTGTACACTGTTTTAGCACGAGTCAATTAACTAGTATTTCATGCTGTGTTTGTTCTTCTGGGAAGTATCTACGTTACTAGTCCCATTTGCATCTTTTGCTTGTTGTGAAGTGGCCCTGTGGTCTCACAAAAAGATGGGCCAATTCTTTCAAGATTCTTTCAACATCGTACCTGGTCTTGAAAACTACCGTCATGTCTATTCCTAAAGAAGCTGCTGCCAATATGGGGTATGGGTATGAGTGTGAGCCAAAGAGAAAAGTTTTCTTTTTAACTTGTAGAAACTGTCCCTTTCTCACTGGTACAGATGCAGCTGTGCTCTCCTGATAACAGTGCTGCCAGCACCTCCCCAAAGACGGATGCTCAACTCGATGACCCATTTGTGACAGAGAAGTACAGCAGCTGCATGTCTTAGAATGCTCATGCCAGCATGGTAAGTGTGCCTTCTCTCTCTGTGGGCAGATTTCTAATTGCAAGCAGTGCCAGCTACATAATTTACAGGGCCCTGTGCAAAATGAAGATGTGAGATCCATTATTCAAAAAGCAGGGAAAATTTTTTATTAAAGGAACTAAAATATAAAGCTCTTTGCTGTCTTCCATGGTGTTTCCTTCATCTTGTCCTAAGAAAATTTGCTATTTGATGTCATTTTAAGTAAAGGAAAATTAAAATTTTAAATTATTAACATGAATTTTATCATTTATGTTTAATGCATTTTATGTATAATGCTAGTTTTAACTGCAAATTTAAGACCATTTGATTCATATGAGGAATCATCAAAATTGCACAATGGGTGTTTCATAGCTCATGTATGCATATGTATTTTGTATTTACTAGAATAGTGGAATCATTGCACAAAAGTGACTCACTTGTTTTTATTTCACTGTTTGATTTGCTCACATCATACCAACACTCCTCACTCTTGGCTTACTGAAGATAAGGAAGAACTGAAAGGAAAAGGAACTGTGGGTTTCCCTATCACTTCCTTTTAGGCCATATTTTTCAGCATAAGTGGTTGGCCAATATAGGGAAACAACATGGGTAAGAAAAGATACAGTAGGGTTTCTTGGTAGTTTTTATTTCTTAAAACACCATTGCATTCATTCTGTGTTTGAAGCAAGTCCCAGTTAGACCAGAGAGCATGGCCTCTCTGGGCTGTCAGTGGCCCTGCTTATTCAGTTACAGATATAACATGCTTAGATTAAACTCACTTTGAGTACCGCTGAACTCCCATTGATTGCACGTCCAACAGAAATCTGTGCTCATAGGACATTGCAAATGTATATGAATGGGATATCGCCTTTGTTCATGGGCATACTCCATTGTCCTAGTGGACTTCATTTGCAAAACATAAGTTCAAAGATAAAATTACTAAGAATTTCAAGATGGCAAAGGCAAAGCATTAAACCAAATGTGGGGCTCTCCTGAGCACAGAGACTTGTGCGACTGTACAGGCCATACAGCCACAAAGCCTGCCCTGATGGGAAGTTATAATCGGAGAGTGTTTAATAAGTATGAAATGAAGACCAAAGACTTTAGGAGAACTTAAGTGACCATTATGGGGAATTGAGACCAGAGCATGTCCTACATCAAGTGACATTCAGGTCTTGGCTCAGATGTCATCTTCTTAGAGAGGCTATTCCTAACCACCCATTCTAAAGTAACTCTCTCTTCATAATTCTTTATTATAGCAATAGTTCTCAAACTTTGGTATGCATCTAATTGCTGAGTCATACCTGGAGAGTGTCTGATTCAAAAAGTCATGAGTGAGGCCTGAGAATTTGCTTTCCTAACATGTTTCCAGGTGATGTTAATAGTGCTGATTTGGGGACCCAAATTTGAAAACCACTGCTCCCTTTCATCATTTGGCTGTATTTTTCTTATAGCAGTTATCTGAAATTGTCCTTATATTCATTTGTCTATTGTCTGTTTCCACCACAAGAAATTAAGTTCAATGTGAGCAGGAATTCAGTCAGCTACGTTTAACTACTATGCCTCTAGGATTTGAAATGTGCCTAACTTGTAATAGGTACTCAATAAATATTTACAGGATTAACAAATGAATACATGATCAGGAAGTTCAATGGGTGAAACATTATTAGCTGGCAGTGAACGGAGTGGAGTTGGGCCACAGAAACACTTGTGCTCATGCCCAGATAGGAGGTATTGCTGGTCAAATTTGCTTCTAGGCAAATAAAACACAAAGTTGCAAATCAAGGGGCAGGAAGTAGAAATCATGAAACATGATGTTAGGGAACCAGCTGGTTAGTTTAATTGGTGAGACAGAAGGAACTTCATAATTTCCTCTAAGGCTTGGGCATTTATTTGGCTGTTGCTAAAACAGAATGACATGCAAAGGTCCCTCTTCTGTATAGGTGGATTCTAGAGCCTCAGGAACTCTGCACATGAGGAATCCCTGTGTGGCTTCTGGTTGACCAAAAGCAAACATGTAAGCTAGACTGTATGTTGCAAACTGCTAAGCACTACAATCCATGTGTTCGTGAGTTGGGATGTGCAGGGTAATCCTCCATGACAAACCTCAGGAAATAACCAGGGCTTTCCCAGCTGTCCATTCTGGATGCTGGCACACTCCAACTCTGCAGCCCCCAGGACGTCAGAGCCTTTTGGGGCTGGTAACTTGTGACACCCCAAGAACTGCTCTTTTGCTTAAACATATATAATCCTTGAAGCACTGAGCCCCTTCAGCCCTCCATCTCTTAGCAGTTGTCCAGCATTTTGATCAGCTTGACCTGATCCTCTTCTCTCCCCGCATTTTTCTTTAAGAAATAGATTTTCATGCTATCTTAAAACACCCCTTTGAGCTGTCTTTCAAATGGCTTTGGCAGAAGCAGTTCTGAGGAAAGAAGTTTCTTTGAAACTCCTGAAACTAAAAAGTGGCAATTATTTTATAAGGGGTCAAGTTAAAGGGAGGGGAGGAAGAACCAAGACCCCACTGTGGACGACTAAGAGCGTTCCCGTGGCAAAAGTGTGCTTACCACTCGGCCACAGTCAGAACAGGCCAAGGTGATGTGCCATCCGAAGGAGCCCTTTAGCCTCTTGGGAAGAAGTCCGTGTTGTTGGTTCTCAGCCCCTGGTGTGTTAGACTCACCCCTGCCCCTGACCTCTAGAGAATCTGATTCACTGTGTCTAGGGGGGTGTATTAGTCAGTTTGGGCTGCATAATAAAGTACCACAGACTG
The DNA here is from genome assembly GCA_963575035.1 of Avahi laniger. NCBI lineage: Eukaryota > Metazoa > Chordata > Mammalia > Primates > Indriidae > Avahi > Avahi laniger. The sequence goes on along the minus strand of CAUYSK010025024.1, from coordinate 19,285 downwards.
GGCGGCTTAAACAACAGGTACTTATTCCCTCCAGACCTGGAGGCTAGAAGTGTGAGACCAAGGTGTTGTCAGGGTTAATCTCTTTTGAGGCCTCTTTCCTTGGCTTGTAGACAGCTGTCTTCTTCTCTTTGTCTCCAAATGGTCTTCCCTCTGTGCTTGTCTGTGTCCTGATCTTTTCTTTTAAGGACACCAGTCATATTAGATTAAGGCCCACCCAAGGACCTCATTTAACCTTAAGTACCTCTTTAAAGACCCTGTCTCCAAATACAGTCATATGCTGAGGTACTGGATGTTAGGACTCTGACATATGAATTTTCAGGGAACACCATTCAGCCCAAAACAGGTGGACTCCAGGAAAGCTGTATTTCTAGCCATGTCCCCAGGTAATGTTGATGCAGCCAGGCCTAGAGCCAGTGTTTAGTAACTGCTGCAAACACCTGCTGGCTCTGCAGCCTCATCCACTGGCACAACGCTCAATTTTCTCCTTTGTAAATGAGAGCTTCTCTGCCAGGCCAGCTGACTTTCAACAGGCTTGTAACAGATATGCTTCGGAAGGACTTGGTAACCTAACACCTTGCTGTCTGTAAATATAATCTGGGTTTGTTTGTGGCTGGACTTCTGGGTATCAACCCAGGGACATTTCATTTCCAATGAACTATGTTCTCAAAGCAAAGCAGGCTTGCTCCTGGTTTAAAAAAAATGTGAATCTGAAGACAGGTTGTGAGTGAAGCTTGGCGTGCTGGAAAACAGATCATATGCAGACCTAATTGCCTATAATTTATCTTCTGTGGCCACAATTTAGTCTGCTCTCCAGGAATCCTCATTAAATCTTAAAACTCAAGATACCCCAAGGAGCAGTGCAACACTAACAAGCATTTGCCTGAAAAGTCAATCTGCAGTATATATTTCTCTCATATAAATCCTTCTTTTCTGCCACTGTCAAAACTGTCCATATGAATGCAAGTAACTCATCTATGGCAGGAGTCATTCTGTGTGTGTGTGTGTGTTTTGGGGTTAAGGAGTACGGGGCGAGCTAGGCTGGGATTAGGCTTCCATCATTTGTCTGAAAGAGTTTAAGAGCACACTCTACTTGCCATTTTTTGAGTGTATGCAGTAGTAGATCTGCTCCTAAGTGAAGATAATATTTTCCTTTGAATTCTGTGGAGCAACAGCATTTTTGAATTTTGTCTTCCATGTCTCAGGGTAGTAAAAATGATACATTTTCTTGACCAGTACTGCTATATTGACTGCACTGGCACCAATATTGCAACTTAAATATATAATTCATTATTTGTGTGGGACATCCAGATTCAGCTGTCCTCAGCTGTTCAATTTTGATCTTGGACCAAAAGAAAGCCTAGATACAGGTTTGGAAATATGTGGAAGTGTTTTCTAGCGGTCATATGTCCGGGGGCATTCCTGGAATGTAATGAGGAAGAGGTAGAGAAGTGAGACATTTTATTCCGTTCAGGACGGTTTCACACAACGGAGGCTGATGTACCGAAAATGCTTTTAACAAGCCTGCTGAGAGGCACTGATGGATATCAGAGGATGAGCTTTAGTAACAGCCGTGATGGAATGAAAATTGATGTGGCACTGAAGCAGGCTGAACGGGAGGCTGGCCTGGCTTGTCCTAACCTAACTCGTTCAGGGGGAGAGTGGGAGCCCAGGAAGCCAGCAGATCCTGGCTGTACCGCCCAGGAGTGGGCCCTACCTGGTTTGCATTTCACGCAGAACCTGCAAGCTCCAGACAGTGGCCTGAGCTTAGATGCCGCTGGCTTAGGAGGGAGGTGAGGCCACCCAAGTAAATGCCTACTCCACCAAAGAAGAAACGTGGCCCCATGCAGGCAAGTCAGGAGGGCAGGAAGTAGAGTGTGGGGTGGAACAAGGAACAGAAGTTCCAGAACTTCTCTGAAAGGACAGAAGACTTCACATGGTTCTATTTATTAAGGTGTGTGGACAGAATATTGGAGAACTATGTTTCCTTATTTCTTTAAACTTCATCTTGTACAAATTCGTATAGGTATCTTCTTCATGACGTCTCCAATTCCTCAGCATTATCCTCAAGGGATAGGTCTTTCTCCTTGATTCCATTTTTAAAGAAAACTTAAGTTCTTCTGCAGTGGGTACTTTTTTACCCTTAAAATGCAATCCTAAACTTTTAGTTTAATTTCACATACTATTACCCTTGGCTAAAGGGTTAATAAGTAACATGTATTTTTTTTTTTTTTTAGTATTCACTTTGTTTCTGTTAAAGTTATCAGAAATGATTATTTGAAGTAACAATTGCTTTGCAAACATCCTCTATTTGTTGCAATAGGACGCCCCAAATAAATTTGGGGTTTATTTTGAAAAGAATCCTTCCCCAAAATGACTTAAAGTTGAAAATAAGATCACTTCTCAACTAATAGAAAGTACATATGATTTCCACAACTTGTAGTTCAAGAATACCTTATTTTTACAGCAATAGCAGTATGAGAACAATGTGCATCACTTACTATTGAAATAGTTATTACAGTTTCAAGTATTATAATCAAGAAATGTCAAAAACCTAAATATGATTTCATGATTTTTTAGAGATTTTTATTATTTGTATAGCTAAGGCTCCCCAACCGTTATATTTTTTTCCATCGTGAAGAAAAAATTATATTTTATTGGATCCAAAACTTTTTTTTGACCTCCAATGGTGCAAATAAATTTAACTGTTCAATTTCACAAATGTTTACTAGGGACCTCGTGTGTTTAAAGTAATCTTCTAGGTGCATGGGAGATGCTAAAATAATAAGATGTATTCTTATTCACTACCTGTTAGGGAAAGAGGCAATAACTGACATAGCTGGAATCTAAAGCAGGCTTCAATCAGTACTGCAGTAGACTCATGGAGAAGAAATTATGTGGGCAGCAATTCAACCAATATGTATTGAACATTTGCCAAGCCAACGTCTCGCCTGTGTGCTGAGAATATGGTGACCAAACCCCCCCAGATATTGTCTCTGTTCTCTTGGAGCATATAGGGTAGGAAGGGCATCTGTGTCCAGAAGGAATTAATTCTGGCTGGGGTAATTGAGAAGACCATACTGGAATTTTGTGGGAATGGTATGTAGAAATGTCAAGGGGAAATGCATTCCAGACACAGAGAACAGAAGCTCAGAGAAGAGACTTTGGAGAGTGCATTTGGAATTGGAAAGTAAGTCCCAGAAATGGGGTCCCATACACTGGAACATAGGATGAGTATAGAAAGATCCGTCGGAGATTGGTTCCATGTTGAGAAAAATTCCCAGTGAGCACACTTTACTTACCATTTCATGAATTGCAAAGTGACAAATATATCTCTTAATGGTGGAAGTACTTCCCAGTAAATTTTGTAAGGCAGGCATTTTTTCTCCTCCTCTGGGGGTAGTCATCAAAGCCTTGGAGAGTTTTGATTGGGAGGATGATGTGATCATATGAGAAAAGCTGTGGCGAGAGGGTTGTTTCAGAGATATCAGGTATGGTTGGCGTCCCCTCTGCCATGGCCTGACCTCCAGTGGACCAGCGGGGGCAGACATATCCCCCATTTACAATGAAGCTGTAGGCATCAATTTACCTGTGGTGTAGCAAGAAAATATGAATGTGGCCAAAGTCTTGCTTTTGTGAACTTGATCTATAAGAAATTTGCTAGTTAGCCATGGAACTGAAGATGAAAGGAGGCCAAGAAGTCGAGACTGAGCCAATACAATCCACAGTCTCATGTGAGCCGAAAATTGAGTAGCTGATGATGAAGAGAAACTTACATAGTGCAGATGAACAGAGAAGGGCAGAGAATGTGTGTGAGAAGAAAAACGCAATGACACCAAGGGCGATTTCTATTCATGGTGTCAGAGTTAGAGGGTGTAGCTAGGAATCCACTGGAGCAGGACATCTGTGTTTTGGTAACTAGATGGATGTGGGAAAGATAACTTTTGATAAGAAATAGCGTTTAAGAGAACTCTTGAGATTTCAACTCTGAGTGATTGGAATGGTAGTGATTCTATTTGTGTGTGTTGGAACACAGGTGTAAGAGAATTTTGTAGAGGCAGAAGGTACCGAATTCTGCCTTGAAAAAATTGGGTGGATCCTGTGGAATACATATAGAGAGAGATACAGAGAGATGCAGAGATGAATATTGTGTGAACCTATGACTCAGAAGAGAAGTCAGTGAAGGGAAAGAGAGCCAGCATTTATGGTATCTTATGTGGCAGGGACTGTGCTAAGTGCTCTACATGTAGGTCTTCATTTAGCTCACAGTCTCTGGGCAGACTGTGTCATTTGTCTGTTTGTACTCAAATCCATCCTCTGACCTTTATTTCCTCTGTTCTGCATTGAAGGGGCTGTGCCCTGCAAGGACATTTCCTAGGCTTCCTTGAAAGTGGCTTCAGGCTAGGTTTGGCTGGTGGGAGGCATGGTGGGAGATTGGAGGGCTGGAGAAAGATATTTATCTCCTTTCTGCTTCCAGTTGCATCTCCAGTAGCAGTTGGTGTTATATCTCTTCTCTGGTACTCTCTCCAATTGGACAGAAAAAGAAAAGGAGGGGGGTGAATGGAACCCCAGTATATATGCTAGATTTGGCTGTATACACATAAGAGAAAAACCTTGCCAAACAGTGGCTTAAGCTAAATTTAATAGGTTTTCCTCTGTTATATAATATGTAGGTGGTCCAGAGCTGTTATGATATTATAGTTTTGTAGTCTGTTTAGGATCCTAGTTATGTATTTCTCTGCTTGGCCACATCTAGCACATGGCTTCTATCCTCAGGGTCTTCTCCTGGTCCAATGGCTGATGAAGCTCAGCTGTCAAGTCTGTGTTCTAGGCAAGAGGAAAGAGGAAAGTGGAGTAAAGGATTATTCCTCTAATGCCCCAGCTTATATCTCACTGGCTGAAACATAATCACATGGCCGTGTGAGGCTGAAAGGGAGTCCAGTCTTTTAGCTTGGCCCTAATTTACTCTGCTATAAATTAGGGCTCTGTTACTAAGAAAGAAGGATATAATTATAATGGACATTAGACAGCATATAGAAGTCTCTGCCTCAGCTATGGAGTAACTACTACCCTTATTTTAAAGATGAGAAATGATTCTAGAGAGCTTAATAAGGTCTCAGAGGTGGTATGTAGCATTGCTGATATTTCAGCCCCAGCCTGTCTGACTCCGGAGTTCATCGGCGTTTCTCTGTAGCAAGTCTAGGGCTGGGGAGGTAACAGAGAGTCTACTAGGTAGAGCTGATGGTTGAAACATGAGAGAAGATGGATGAGATTTCCCAGGAAGAACATAGAAATAAAAAAACAGAGGGGCACAGGAGAGAAATAAAGAACCCAAAGGTGCTGGGGAAGGCTGAGAGTTAAAGGTGAAACATAAATAGCCATTGGGGGAAAATAAAGAGGAAAGAGTTGGAAAGGAAAGAAGAAAGTCAGGGAACCAAGACCCGGAGGAGCCAGGGAAGGAGCAGGCAGAGGTGGCCCTTTCCTGACAGAGGAATGTTGGCCCTGGAGTTGGGGAGCTTAGGTTTGGATCTCAGCTCTGTCATTTTCTGATGACATGACCTTGGGTAGTTGTTCCATGGCTTGAACTTCATCGTACTCATTTTCTGGTAAACAGAAAACACGCCGAAGTCATTGGTGGAGAACATCAGGGCAGTTTATTTTTGAATATGGATACAGGTGATATTGACAAGAGTGTTCCGTAGGTTATACACCCTAAGTTTAGAAACGTTGCTTGGTAAAGTCCTGCTGTTTTAATAGTTTCCACTACCTTGGATGTAGCCTGGGAATGGGAGTTGTAGTTTATGGTGCATGTCTTAATTCCAGATCACTATTTCTACCTCTATTTACAAAACAAGTGTGGAATAGCCAAAGGCATGGAGAGGTCAGGCCATTTCCTCCTTTAATCCACAGCGGGGCAGGGGAGCTCTGTTCCAGCAGAACACACCCACACCCAGAATAGGTCCCTGACACTGGATAACTTCAGCCATCCACCGCCTCCCTGGATGCCTCTCTCCTTGGAAGCCTCTGCCTGTGGACTTGACTTGTGGGTCCCTTTCCATTCCTTAGGAAAAGGTGTTGTTATTGCGTTGGCCTTCTCTCTGATATTGTACAGCACTCTGCACATTTATAGCTTGCATAAATATTGAATAATAATAAATAACTACAAGGGAGGAAGAATATTACAGGCTAGGGAGATTGAAAGATGCTGAACTCATTATTCGAGGGCCAATCTCGGGCTTCTTGGCTATCTCCTTCAAAGAAATTTGTTTGCCAGCTGTGTTGAGAAATATACTTTCCATATGATAAGCCCAGAGAAGAAGCCAATTTCCCTACAGAACGCTTTCGGAGCATCCCCAGGAGGGCCCACAGAATTCTTAATGGCGTTTCAGAGAGGATAACCCCTCACGCCTCCTTGGCAACTAGGTTAGCGGAAAGCCCTGGGGAGAATGGCTGTAGCAAGATGATGAAATTAGAGGAATAGGATGGATTCTTTTTATTTCATTTTATTTTCTGATTCCGTGTGCAAACAGGGCAGCTTTCCAATCATTTTATGGATACATCATTGGCTGAGAAGGTCACTTGCTTTTCACTTCACAATGGTCTTGGCTCAAGGAGGACATTTCTTGTTTTATATGTAATCCAGGTTCAGTGTGTCAATCAGATGTTATTTCTTCTATATTAAGAACTGATTTTTTGATGTTTATAAACTAGTTAAGACAGACAACTGAATTTTTAAATTTGAAGTATGGTAAAATATTGAGTAAATATTTATAGATCTGGGAGATTGGAGAAACTATAATCAAAAAAAGGCAATATACAAAGCAGCTGGGCTCACATCTTTTGTAGTTCTGACTGGCTGCAGCCCAGCCCGGTCATAGGGGTGTTTAGTAAATAAAACTAATACCTCCTTTATATTGTGATCGATATCTGCACATTGTACTGAAAACGTTTCCATCATTTGTGAACAGATTGGTTTCATTCACTCAGAATGTCACATATGATTCATCTGGGGATAGCAGTGAGGTTCTACCCAAATCTTACACAAACAAGAACCAGTACTTGCCTTGTCCACATGTCTCCTAGCCTATGTCTCACCATCCCCTTGCCATAGCCCACCTGCAGGGTGAAACACAGCAGGGGCCAGGAAGAAGTGGAAGGTGAGCTGGATAGAAGTCAAAAGCAGGGGATAAAGGTGGGTAGAAATTACAGTTTTGAGAGCAGCAGCTCAGTGATGTCTTCTCAGGTATCAGGGCTCTGGAAACCTCAGCACGGGTTTGGCTGCCCCATGGCGGCTGGTAGCAGCTGGCACCACAAATATACGGAGAGAAACTTTTTCCGGACACCCAGAACTGTTTGCGACCAAAGATTTCGAGATCAGATTTTAGGATTTCAGCTTTTTTCGTTTGATAGTAAATGATATAGGATCAGAGCTTTTTAAACTTGTCTTTCAACTATCCCCCTCCCTCTTAAGCAGGGACTGTGAAACCCTTTTCTTATCATAGGAGACCCATGTCTAGAAGTGGACCAGGAAGATGTGGAAGGGGCCCTCCCTGATCACGTTGCACAGGAGGACTGGCCAAAGAAACCACAAACGTTTCATCCAGGAAAAAAAAAAAAAAGATTGTCCTTAGGCCTTAGCTGTCTTCAAATTTTTGAAGAAATATTACAGGGAAGAGAAATCCATCTCTCAGAAAGGCCCTTCCTGACCTTCCTAACTTGCTGTAGGCCTCTCCTGCACTCCTGCCCTTGGTTAGTTTCCTTCACAGCACTTCTTACAACATGAAGTTATTTTTGTTGTTTGTTTGTTTACTTTTTGGGTCTGTTTCCCCTCCAGGAGACCAAGGGTCATGTTTCTCTGATTCCCTTCCATCTCCTTAGCCCTGGGTGTAGCACCAGTCCATAGCCAACACCCAGTCCATAGCCAACACCCAGTAAATACATGTGGAAAGAACTGGTGAATAGCACGGCTCAGGAGGACCAGGCTGGTGATGCTGTTCCTGAAGGTACAGACTGATCCCAGGGAGCCTGCCTTCTATCCCAGAGTTACCAGTTGCCTCTAACTCCACTATTAATCCTGCCAGTTGAAATATAAATTCCCACAATGGGTCACTTGGGGACCAGGTGAGAAAATATCAGTGAATTGATGTAAACCTGCATTTTATATAGATATAGACAGATATAGATATGGATAAAATAAACCTAAAAGTGTGTCTTAAGAATAGTTTTTTTAAAATAGGAGCAATAATGTAAACAAGTCCTTCCCCTTTCTGCTCCCACTCCTCTCTAAATACATACAAAAAAATAGTGGGAAGTTCAACTTCACTTTCAGACACTCCTGGTAGACAGCTTGGAATTCAATGGCTGGCTACTTGGGGAAATGCTGAAGACTTAATTGGTTGTCTGTCGGCTTTTTTGGGTTAATATGAAAAAGGGCTTCCACTATGTTTTGAAGCAAAACAACTCCCTACCTCCCCCACAAAACCCCACAAAGACAGTTGTGAATAAAAGATTTCTCTGCTTCTAGCCATTTGTCAACCTCAAATACTTGACATGAAAAGATCTCTTTAAAACCAGACATTTGAAAAACTAGGGCCCTTGTTGAGCCAGAATCGGGCCATCTATCTTGAAGTGGCAATTTTGTGAGGTTTTTTAAATTGGGTGATGTATTTTGAAACTACTCTCTATGTGGGGTTCACAACTCAATTCTCCAACCCTGCCTTTGACAGATGCACTTTCAGTAACTCAAGAAATGGCTCTGCCTCACCACCTGCCACAGAATTAAAGGACAGCTTCTAATATGTATACTGCCTCCATTTATATATTAGGAGAGTTTACCAACAGGGTGAGTAAAACACAGGAAATCGCAGTTGTGTAGCATGTGAAGATCTGACTAAATCCGTCAGTGTTTATTCTGGAAGCATAAGTTACATCAACTTTCATTTTTTTTTTTTTTTTTCCCAAAACAGAATCTGGCTCTGTTGCCCTGGCTAGAGTGAGTGCTGTGGCATCAGCTTAGCTCACAGCAACATCAAACTCCTGGGCTCAAGCAATCCTCCTGCCTCAGCCTCCCGAGTAGCTGGAACTACAGGCATGAGCCACCATGCCTGGCTAATTTTTTCTATATATATTTTTAGTTGTCCAGATAATTTCTTTCTATTTTTTTTTTAGTAGAGATGGGGTCTCGCTCTTGCTCAGGCTGATCTCTAACTCCTGAGCTCAAGCAATCCGCCTGCCTTGGCCTCCCAGAGAGCTAGGATTGCAGGCATGAGCGCCGCGCCCGGCCCATCAACTTTCATTTTGAAGATGCAGGAGAAAAAATGCAGATTCTTCAAGAGAAAAAACCACTCAACTGCCAGTGGAATAAAGTCCAGGGCCTGTGGCAGGAGTTTACACCACTGGTATAATGGGCTCTCATTATTTTCCTGGCTATGGAGACCAAGAATTTGGCCACATTTCGGATCCAGAACAGCATGCCCAGAACACTCCATACTGACAGTTCTTCCTAAGTGACCCAATGAGAGTCATGTTCTCAAGTGTTTGGTGAATATTCAAGAAAGATACCATCCTTCCACTACAGGAAAATAGCAATGCAGTCTTCCCTTACCTATCCACTAAACAGAATTTGTTACAGGTTGCTGGGTCCCCCAGGCAATAGGTAATAAATGAAGAGAATAATTGAGGAGAATTAAGACAGGCTTGGTTTGATTTTCATTAGAAAGTGTTAGAGAGAAAAAGAATCCAAAGAGTGAAAAGGTGAAGAGTCATTGAAGTCAATGTGGCCAGATTTGGGGAAGCTTTAGAGTGAAGAAATAGTGAGTCCAGAAACAATTCCTCTTAGTGTGAGAAATGAGATAAAGAGATCCGGGAAGAGGATTTTAAGAATTTGGTTGTATGTTATGAATGAATTCTTTTTTGACATTTTCTCAAGATATTACATTCAAGTAACACATAGCTCTGCAATGATTTCTGGATTCAAGGCTGATTGATCTTTATTTATTTTTTTAATTTTTTTTATTTCAGCATATTATGGGGGTACAAATGTTTAGGTTACATATATTGCCTTTGCCCCACCCGAGTCAGAGCTTCAAGCGTGTCCATCCCCAAGACTGCTCGCTGCACCCACAAGACTGATTGATCTTTAAATGCAAATCTGTGTCCAAACTGGGTTACATGGCAGGTAAACTTTTTAAGAGGTGCATAGTTATAAACTTATGTGTGAACATACACAGTGGCTTTATCCTGGACAAGATCTCATGCATCACTGCGGAGAGGAGGTACAAAAATCCTCTTAATTAGGAAATAGATATTACTACTAAAATCAGGATCTAAGACATTGCAGTCACCGTAAAACCTGATTTGATATTTTCATTTTTTCAGAGTCAATGAGGGACCCAAATGTTCAGTGAGGGAGTCAGTGCTATTCTATTTGGTTTTGGGTATTATATCCATTGGTTTGAAAGTTGGAAATACACTTTATGCTATAAAGGAAAAATTTTTTTAAGTAGAGCTTGATCATCTAATTAAGCCAGATGGCCTTAAAGTAATAATCATTCTTTAAGTTATCAGTAGGCTAAACCAATTCTGTTGGTAATATGAGCTTAAAGGCGGATGATTAAGAAGTCATATTAGCCACAATATTAACAACTAGGACTTAATAGTCTATTAATTCATTAATGATTTTCATGCAACAAGCAGGCGGCAAGTTTTGGTGAAGATGTTTTGGGAAGTTTCGTATTGTTAATGTCACTAAAATTTCTTTTGCCTATGACATTTTTCAGAGCTTCATGGAGATTCCATCTTCTAGGATTTCCAGGAGTGGTGCCATGTTTTAATGCTTTGCTAGCATGGTATCAGGAAAGGGTAAAATTCTCAATAGACCAGTAAATCTTACCTCAAATATTTTAATTGGGGTTAAGAAAAAGACACATTGATTTGGAACTTTCAGCACCAAGTTCTTGGCTTCCCTCTGGAATGCTTTGGGATTAATTGCTCTCTAAGATGATGTAGATTCAACCTCTTGGGATTTATTCTAAAATCAGTGTAAGCCCTTCGGTCCTCCTATGGCTTCTCAAGATCTACTTTGTTTCCCTTCCATTAATTTCCATCATTGATGAATTCTTTAATGTCTACCATCCATCAAAATGAACATTACTTACTGTTTCATATCTTTTATGCTTCATCTTACCTTGTATGGTTTGTTCCTAGCCTCAAAATACCAGATTCCACAATGTGTTTATCATCTTTATGGGATGTTCAGCATTTAAAAAACACTGGGGAAAAATTCATGGCAAATTTGCAAGACCAGTAAAAAGGAAGATTAGATCAAAATGATTCTAAGTACCATTATCCCATTTCCATTTCAGGTCTTTATTTTGTTGGTCACTTCTTTGTGTCAATTGTTTATAAAACAATCTACTTGAGCATGCCTAGTGAAATAGATTAATAGGGGAGACCTATCAGGAGGACGTTACAGGTTTGTTATTTGGCAACGTATTATTTCATTTGCAATAACAATCTTCTCTGGTTTCTGCAGATTACTAATAGTGTAACATTTTCACTTTTACCAAGACTTTATATTTCTTTTTTTTTTTTTTTTTTAGAGACAGGGTCTTGCTCTGTCACTCAGCTGGAGTGCAATGGCATGATCATAGCTCATTGTGTAACCTCAAACTTTGGAGCTCAAGCAGTGATCCCATCTCAGCCCTCCAAGTAGTTGGGACTACAGATGTAAACCACCACACCTGGCTAATTTTTAAGTTTTTTGTAGAGATGAGTTCTCGCTATGTTGCTCAGGCTGGTCTCAAACTCCTGGGTTCAAGGGATCCTCCCAAAGTGTCAGAATTAGCTATCACTATGCTCAACCCTCCTATCAGATGATTTTGATGTTGTCTCAGTCTGGCCTTCAATGATACACAGCTCAAAGTCAGATTTTACCAATCAGATTAGAGCTTTTACCCCGCAGTAATATCAGTTTCTTTCTCTTAGCCAGAACACGGCATTGCCTGGTTCCCAGTATAGGGGGTGTATCTGCTTCCTCCCCTCTCCATAGGCTGAAATCTTCCTTCTGTGAAGGAAATTCAACCTTAAAGGGCAGAGAGAACAATCCCAGATCTCCATCACACTTCGGACATTTTTAACCTCTATTCTCCATGGATATAATTTTCTAGTTTGTGACTTGAGCTTGTGGCCATTTCCTTGTCTCATTAAAATGGGATTTTAAAACAAAATCTTCTAATTTGTTGTTGTTCTGGTGCATGTGTGTGTGTGTGTGTGTGTGTGTGTGTGTGTTTACAATAAAGAAGTGGGAAAAAAATTCTCATTCAGCCACACATGTAGTGACTTTTCATCCTTTCTGACATTCTTAGCCATTAAAGGTAATACGGTAATAGTTTTCCTGTTACTTGACCAGAAATTTGAACCTCAATTTAAGGATAGGGTAAGAAACTTGTGAGAGATCATATGACTTTTTCAAAATTGGATATTGAGTAGATGTAAAATTAAAAATTTTATATACATTAGCTCTTCTGGCTTCTCTGAATATGGAGTACAGTCGTTAATAATCCTGCAAGGCATACTGCAAGTTTTCCAATCTCATGTAACAAATGAGTCACTGTTGGTCCATTATTTCTTGGGTTGGATTCCTACTTTGTGAGAGGGTGAGGATTCCCTCTATAATTTCCACTACATAATGTATGTCACAGCAATGGTGTATTAAGTGATTGTAGCCAAATGGGTGTGTGACGGCATAGGTGCCATCCTTTGTTATCCACCAGTCACCACTATTCATGCTCCCTGACTGGTTAAGGTAAGTCACCAGTGGCATTTTAAACTTTACAAGACAACTCTATCCATCCAGCCCGATGCCCTGAAAGGCACAAAGAGTCAAATATGCAACACATATGTGAGAGAGTGAGATCCTTCTTCACTTTGAGGGGGATCAGGGAGCCTTAGAATGACACATTAAATTGTGACATGTAAACTTTGTTGTGGAAACCTCCACGCTCTTTCTTGCCCCCACCCCCTAGAGAGAAGGGCTCCCTTTTCTCCCCTCAATATACACCCTTGAGCCACAGGGTCTGATTTTCACCTTGCCTTCTACCTACTTCTAAGGTAGGGCTGGTAGAGAGCCCTACCTGAAAACAAATGCTAGAGAGACGTGGAGCCCTCCATCAGCAAAGGTCTGATAATCTGCCTCCTGCCCACCTTTTTATCATCATGAGCTTCCCACACTCTCTGAACTTCATGCTCTAAGAACTGAACTCTCTCCTAACTCTGTGTCTCTGTTTACACGCTTTCTTAAGACTTCACTGCCACCCTTCACATCCCCAAAGCAGTCTGGCAGACACGTGCCTGCTTGTCTTTCTAGTCTGTCCTCAAGCACTACTTCTTCCATGACATTTTCCCTAATCCCTCCAGACCGATGTAGAGGCTCTGTCCCTAATGTGCACCTGGCACACACCTCCGTCACTGCAACTGCTACTTCTTGTATGCCTTTGCCTATCTGTCAGGACACTCAGTAAAGAACATGACTATGTTGCCTCATCCTTCTTTCCCCAGGGGATAACACAGGGCCTGCCTTTGGCAGACATTAAAATGCTTGTTGAATGAATGACTGTGAGCCATGACATCCAGAGAAACTGCCAACATGTCACCATCGGAGCCAGGAACTAACTTTGGAATAAGAGTTGAGATGGGAACCAAATCAACTGTTTACTTTTGTTAGGTCATAGGCATTTCAACACCTCCATATCAGGGCATAACCTTGCTTGGTACAGTGAGCACCAGAGAGAGATGGATCCAGGTTGTGGGCAAAGTGGCAGCTGAATTGGGTTCAGTTTCACTGAAATCCAATTCTCCAGAAAGGAATAGCAAGTTCACCTCATTTGGTCAAATAGCCTTGGTTAGTCATACTTCTCAAATGTTTGCCAGATATTGAAACATTCAAGTTTGTTTGCTGGTGACATCTAATGTAATAATTAAAAGCTTTATTTTTCTAAGGTTTTGGAGGCTTTGGGGTAAAAAGGTCCCTCCCCCAATTATTTCCCGCTCCCCTTCCTTTGTCCTGCCAGTGTTGACAGTTAACACGATCAAATTACATTCAAAAACACTGTGACAGGTGGGTACTCTTTAGCACAGGAGTTTCCACTGGTCTCCATCCAAGAAGGATTACAGATAACCAAACTCTGAGTTTAGAAGAGGAACGAAGTGTCCCTAAAATCCCAATTTTCATGGTAACCCTCATGGGATTGGAGCCAGGGCTGTGAGGTCCAGCTGCTGTGCTGGGTGGGTGCCCCATGCCCTGGTCTGGAAAGGACTTCAGAAGCACAGATGGGGGCTCTCAGGATCCCAGTGCCTCTCTGCACAGATACTCTCTCCATTTGGCACTGCTGGTGACAGAGGGTCTTGGTGATCTCACCTGCAGCTTGGGTGTGGCATTTGCTGGAGGAAAGAAGGGGATGTTGGCTTCTTTCCATAGCTGTGGAGTTTTAGAGGAGTTCTCAGAACGTGGAACATAATTCTGCCTCCATTTTCTCTCACTTGCATCTTCGCTTTGCTTTACTTATAATTTAGGTTTGATATTTATCAAGAAGTATTAGTTCTGAGTCTTTAAATATGTGTTAAAATTTGTTCTTCATATTCCACATATTTAAAAAAGGTGCCTAGTATGTTAGAACAAATATGTTAAAGCTTAAAGTGCCCCACAGATCATCCAGTTTTTCAGCTTCTTTGTTGACAGAGAAACTGAGGGCTGGAGGTGCTGTCACTTCTGGGATATCATGATAGCAAAGCAATTCTAAAAGTGGGATGCAAGCCTTAGTCTCTGTTCTCAGATTTCAGGGTTCCTTTTAGTCTACTAGAAAACTTGACATGTGTGTGGTCAGAGAAAGTCTTAGGGTCACAATCTCAGTGAAGCAGGGCTCTTCAAAAATATTTAATTAAATCAGTTTGTCTACACTGTAAACAAATGAAAATCAATCTGGATCTAGGTTTCTGAGTGTTCTCTCAGAGCATAACTTACTTTTAGTTCCTGTTGATGGTCTTTGGTAGCAAAAAATATATCTGTAAAATAGCTAAGCAGCCTCAAGGAAAATATTGTTAGTAGAAATAAATTATTTTTCTTCCACAAATTTCCCTGGTTGAGACTGTTACAGGAACAAGAAAAGGAAAGATGATGTCTTCAAGCCTGTGAATATTCCACACAGGAATATGGAGATTGATTTTGTGGCTAATAATTATGTTCCCTTTTTTTCTGATAGACAGGGTTCTAAGTCCTAAAAATGTAATATAGTCATCAATCTGAAACCGTTTTTTACAGCATTTGTCAAATTCACCTATTTTTTTTTTTTATTTGGAAAAATCAATTCTTGGTGGATAGAAATCTAGACATCTCAAGGCTCCAGAAAGCAGGAGTCACTGGGGGTCACTCCCTTTGTAGTGCGTACAGGGCTATACATGAATGGTTCAATTAATAATTTGGTGTTGCCCAAAT
The DNA here is from genome assembly GCA_963575035.1 of Avahi laniger. NCBI lineage: Eukaryota > Metazoa > Chordata > Mammalia > Primates > Indriidae > Avahi > Avahi laniger. The sequence continues at coordinate 3,798 of CAUYSK010025024.1, read as the reverse complement.
TTCCATCTTTCTTGAGTAAAGGGAGGAAGGGACTGAAACTGGACTGGGAGGCCTTTTGCAGTGGGAAACCTTGTTCAAACAGAATAAGGAAGACTTCACTTTTGATACCTAACCACAAGTCAAACACAAACTGTTCTAGAAACCTTAAGATTTCTGGTTTAATAGCTATCTCTAAGAGAATAACATATATGCCCATCCCCTTGAAAGCTGTCAATCTGAAATTCTCTTTGAAAGTTAGCTGGCTTGCTTTGGACTTAGCAGGCATGATCCATGGTAGCTTGGTTGTCCAGAGGCCCCAGCAGAAAAGCTTAGGCTCTTTGTAATTCTACACCTCTTCTTTGTATCTCTTTGTAATTCTACATTGATCAGTTGGGACATGGAAGCCGAAAGAATCTCAGGCCATGCCATAATGCTATATGCTCTGAAAATTCTCTGTGGAGAATTCATACTGTTGCCCTATTTGTTTGCTACAGACATCAGCCAAGATAAAGTGATCCCAGAAATACATTGACTTTAGTGGCAAGTGTAGACTGGCTCTTACATATCTGTAATTATCTAAGCATCCTGGGACTGAATCTTATGGAACTGGTATCATTGGTGCTGAAATCAATCATTATAATCTGGGAAGGACCCTCTTTTCCATCAAAGTCTAAGATGCCTATTATTGCACTCAGGGAAAATAATGTTTGTTATAAAAGTAATTGTGACATCCAAAGCCACAGCTGATATCAAGTTCCTTCCCACTCCCCAGATCCTTTAAAGAAGAATGGAGAGCATAAATGTCTTTTTTAAATTTCAAAATATTAAGGGGATACAAATGATTTTGTTACATGGCTTGAGTCAGGGCTGTAAGTGTGCCCATCACCCAAATAGTGTCCATTGTACGTCTTTGGTGGGTTTTTGCCCCTGCCCTCCTTTCTCTCCCCTCTGATTTCCAGTGACTTTTACGTCCCTCCGTGCACTTGTGTGCCCATTAATTCTATGTATTAGAGAATACATGTGGTGTTTGTTTTTCCATTCTTGAGATACTTCACTTGGGATAATGGTCTCCAATTCCTTCCAAATTGCTGCAAAAGTTTGAGACAATAAATTTCATATTTAACATTCTTTCATAGGTATGGGGATTGCCATTTTCCCAGTACCTAATAATAACTGCAGGTATTATTAAAATTGCTTTTAAACAAGCAGGAAAAGGGGACACTGGAAATGGGATAGCAGAAAGACCACAGGATTCACAAGTAGATGAACCCAGATTAACATGATGCAGGGAGTAAGGTGGGTGACTTGGTGAGGGAGTTAGCTAACCTTTCTGAATCTCAATTGTCTCATCTGTGAAGTGGGACAAATAAAACTTCTATTGCCATGTTGTTCTAAGGATTCATTGAGATAATGTGTGTAAAGTGCTTTGCTTATTAGGAACTTAATAAATACTGATATCCCTCCCTATTGAAGACTTGAATACTGCTTTCAAATTATGTGCTAGTTTTGCCCAGAAAGTTATTTAGGTTTCATAGTTTTTTGTTGGCTCAATTGAGAGCCCTGAGGAAATGACATTGGGCTGGGTGAAAGATATATCCCCAAGAAGTTCAAGGAAATCAGCACCTTCCCAGTCTCTCTGCATGGTGTAGAGCCATGAGTATCACCCCAGGTTCTGATGTTTAAATATAACAATGCAAGTGGTGTCACTAATAATAGAAAATCTGCCTGATGTTGTATTATTCCTTGTGTCCAATATCTTCTTGAAACACCTGCAAACAAACTAATTTTTGAGAGTCTATGGAAGATCAACAAACTTGTACTTGATCAGCCTTGAGATGGTTAAGTGTGGGCTCAGATGAGGAAACAACTCCAGGCGGGACACTACAGGTAGAGCTCACACACACACACAGCTCACTGCTTTTGTAATGATGTCGTGGAGTCGTGTTTAGGTGGCGATTCAGGCACCAGATGTGTACAGCTGCAGTAGGGAAGCCAACCCAGCCAAAGCAAGAAACGCCACACGCCGGTTGTTTTACTTTTGAGTGAGATGGAAGGGGAAATAAATCTCTCACAGTAGAGAGAAAGAAGATGTTAATGTTTATTACTTAACGACTTATTCTCTCCCTTTATTTTAAAGTCTAAATGGGGCCATTTGTCTTTAACGTGCTTTACCTGATCAAGAAATATGCAAATGACTTTGCAGAAAATTTTTCCCTTCAAGTGGCCTATTTAAGACAAATTCCATTTATTCAATAATATACACTTTTTAAAAGGCTATACTTTCTTAAAAATACCTTACATTCATAGTATGAAAAAGAACAAGTTGCTGATCCTGTATATACAAGTATTTCTTTTATAACCATATTTTTTTCCTCTTGTGAGGAAAGATTTTATTTAACACCATCAATAAAAACCATTGCTAATGGTCGTATAAACAGTGGGACTAACTTTTCTCTGGGGAAGTTAGTTCACTGAAAATTATCTACTGTGACTTATTCCTTGCTGTAGGTAATAGCATGGTCTAACAGAAAAGCATTTAAAACTTTGTCATGTGTTATTAAGGAATATTAACACTGGCGCTGTTCTAAAGAAAGCAAGAGTACTTTTGTAACTGAGTTATACAAATGAACACATTCAGCCTAGAGGAAATAGAAGAATGATAAAGCACAAAATCCTTGTTTTTAGCGTTTATATCTATCAAATGCTAATTTCCCTGTAAAAATTGGCTCGAGGTAAAATATTGCTTAATTCCAACCCCTTTAAAATTGAGCTTTCCATTGTGTCTATATATATATATATATATAGAAAGTGGTTAAAAATGCAGGACACATAAGAAAATACATATTTTCTAAAAAACTCTTAATTTTTAAAATTCGGTATACTGACAATTCAAGTTTGAGATATACTAATTTATTAGGATAACACTAAAAGAAAGATTAGAGTAGCAAAAGAATAAAATGAACAGCGAAATCACCCTTTCCTTTCTGCTCTCTTATTTGAAAGGAAAGACTGGAAGAGGTACTTGATTTAAATCATATGGGAAAAAAAAATCTTTTCTATTGCAAACGTCCCTCTATATTTCGGCAATGTAAACATGCTGTGTGACAATACAAGGGGCTGGGTTGCTTCCCTGTCTAAGTACAGCACGTAGGCAACAGTAAAGAAGAGGTGGAGTGATAACGACGGACAAACTGCCTCGGAACAGAGATATCGTCTCCCAGGAAAGCATTCTTCCATCCAACATTTAATGCAAAGTGAATTGAGCGCCTATTTTGTGCCAAGTCTGAGATGAACTTATGTCGGTTTAAGTTTTTTTAAGTTAAAATTTTTGTAAAATGAATGCATTCTAATAAGTGAGGTATCCCAAGAATGGAAAGACAAGCAACACACGTACTCATCATCAATTGGTATTAACTGATCAACACATAAGTGCACATATAAGAATAACATCTATTGGACGTTGGGCGGGGGGAGGAGGGAGGGGGGAGGAGGGAGGAGAGGAGGGGTATATGCATGCACAAAGAGTGCAGTGTGCACCACCCAAATGATGGACATATTTGAAACTCGGACTTAGGGAGGGAGGTGGGGGCAAGGGCAACATATGTAACAGAAACATCTGTACCCCCATAATACGCTGAAATAAATTAAAAAAATTAAAAAATATATAATTAGAGCAAATCTTAACCACTTTCACAGTAATCTCTGTAAAGATCTAATTGTATAAAAATGATAAACACTTGAGCAACATATTTGGTTTCTTAAAGTTTTAAAATTTTATCCACTGGCTAATTCAAGATATGTTTTGTATTCTCCTGTATG
>CAUYSK010025019.1:0-56866 GCA_963575035.1 Avahi laniger | reverse complement strand
CAATTCAAAGACAGAATTATCAGCACACAAGAAGCACTCAACAGTTCTCATAGCTCTTTCTGAAGAAGCACAGAGGTTACACCAAGCGTAGAAGCTGGTGAACCACCTGGATGACGACCACATCAATGAGCAACGTAGACTGGAGAAAGCTTGATAGTGCAGACTCCTCTGCAGCAGGCTAAGGAAACTCTGCTCTACAACCTTGAGTGCACTCTCATCTACAGAAGAGACTGGGCTCAAGACAATCACACGTGTCACCTGAGCTGTGGTGACCACATAAGTAGACGCTACCAGCAGCGGTTATAACTAGGGAAAGCATGGCTGTCTCCCCAGCACTATTTCTGTAGGATAATCTCCATCTCTCCATCCTTCTGTTCTGCCTCCAGCACCAGCAGTGCTTTACTCAGAAGGGAAAGAAAGGGGGTGTTTCAGAGCTAGAACACTCCCCCTTTTCTATTCCAAGATGTTAGACCATAAAAGGGAATGACAGGGCAAACCACCCCACTTCCACCCACCCCATCCGTGTCCCTTACGTCAAAAGTTGACCCTGCAGTGCTTGAATTTCATAGGAAATTGAAGTTTTGGACTGCACTGGAATAATTCCTAATAGCAAAATGTGACCAAGAAGCTATAGAATGTGCCCAAGGTGTCATTTTAGCTGAAATAAAAAAGAAAAAAAAGAAAGATGGAAAGATAATAAATCAGGCAAAGGCAAATGCAACATAGCAAGATGAAAGAGGTGACTTTATGACAAAGACGTGCACATTACCCTCCCCACTCTGGATGTTAAAAGTTGTATTTGTGACAAAAACTGCTCCTAGTTCTGATTCAGCTGGTCCCATGATCTAGTCAAAATTGAATGGTTTTTAATGGAAGCTTCTTTTGATGCATTTCCAAGAAAAATAATGTTAACAGCAATAATGATAAGAAGTACGATTTATTGAGCACCTATGGTTTTTCTATGTTTATATACTTACACTAACTTGGCCAACTTAGCCTGGTGCTCACATTGCCTCATTTACTTCTTAAGAAACTTGCATGATGAAGTTTTTATCTGTATTGTTTGTGGATTGGTGAACTAAGTCCTACATAAGTCACATTGTTTAAGAAGCCCACACAGCGTAGCCTTTAAGACTGTGACTGTTTCAACTACGTCCCACTACCTAGCACCACAGATGATGACAGATCTAAGATCAAAAGTCATAATTTTTTTCCCAATTAATTGTGTCTTCTGTTGTTCCAATGATCTCTCTTATCTGAATAAGGTTATAATGTTATGTAATCATTGTTGAATAGTATATTACAAATATATATTATACATAGAGTGATTTTTATGTAAAATATAAACTTATTTAAGAATAGATTCATAAAAATTAATATGATGTTATTTCAGCATTTCAAGAATTTTCTTGAAAACTTCTGGTGGCTCAGTATAAGTGAGATATAATTATACTTACTGCAATAGATGTGCTTCTGTCAGTCTGAATGTGTTCTGAAGAATTAAAAATTCCAAGTAGCCCATTGCTAATTACATCCATGAGGACGGGAAAGCAATTTAGCCTTTTCGTATTACATGCTATTGAAAATCTGTGATCCTGAAATATAATAAATATCAATTCTAACTTCTTATAAAGCAAATATAAAATTTAATGAATGAATATGGTAGAAAATCATTCAAATTTTTGGTAACATTGGAAGGCCAAAGCACTAAACATTAATATCATCATCACTCGTATTATATGATTAATTCCCAGTATACTTAAAGGAATCCAGTATTTTGGTTTCTATATACCATACTATCAGCCATGTGGCTATGTATGCCTAAACTTAACAAAACAAAATACCTCAAATAGTTCTCAGTAGCAAAGCTGTAAAACTCCAAAATGCAACCTCACGTTAACATGGCTGCAGACGTTGTTTCAAAATGTAATATATTCATTTTCAAAGTGAAGAATGTATGGATATTTGGCAAGCAGGAGGTGGGCAGGCAGTTGTAATGAAAGCATAGGTTTTCACACATACTGAACTTACATGTAAAATCTTTTTTAAAAGAACATATTTTATATATACACATATATACATAATATGTGATTATTTTTCCCTCAGAGAAAAAGAATATAAGTGAAGCATTAATAATTATCTGTTTTGCCCAAAATCTAGGCAAGATTTGAGAATGTATTTTTATGCTCATAAATAAATCAAGTATATTATATTTAACCTAATTATCTAAAGCAATATTTATTGATGTTAAGACTACCATATTTTAAAACCATTTTTCTAAGAATACTGGAAAATAATTTGATTAATATATATTGAGGACTAGTTGGATTGAAGGTAATTTTTTTTCTTTATTATTGGCATGGAAATTTTTCCTGAAAATTAACTCTGATGCACTATAAATGTCACACTTTATGACACCTAACAGCTGTGATTTGTATATTTAACATGGTCTCATGTTTTTCCATTTGGCTAGTATAGTGCTTTCTGATTCAAACTCCTACAGGGTCTAGGCAGGTGATATAAATGAATGAAGCAGTATAGAGAAACGGCAAACAGAAAAGCAAAGGCCACATCTAAACTGGGCAGTAGTTCTCAGTTCTAACTGAGAATAAGATTTAAATTAATTATTGGAATGGAATCCTATTGATAGTAAGATTTAAATAAATTATTCATTATAGCAGTGCATACAACTTAATAAGGAATAGAGTCAAACAGTATTTCATTATGCATTGTTATACTGCAGGCTGTGACCAAATAGTCGTAGTCCAGCCTCTCCTATAAAATGAGAACTAGCCCATTTGTTTGTGTTCAATTAGCCTTTCATGTCGGTTGACATGAATTGCTTGAGTTGTACATCCATAGTCCATCTTTCTTTTATTATTATTATTATTTCAGCATATTATGGGGTACAGATGTTTAGGTTACGTATGTTGCCCTTCCCCCACTCCGAGTCAGAGTTTCAAGTGTGTCCATCCCCCAGATGGTGCACATTGCACTCATTATGTATGTATATACCCATCCCTTCTTCCCCCCCTCCCATCTGCCCCATTCCCAATAAATGTTATTCCTATATGTGCACTTAGGTGTTGATCAGTTAAAACCAATTTGCTGGTGAGTACATGTGGTGCTTATTTTTCCATTCTTGGGTTATTTCACTTAGTAGAATGGGTTCCAGCTCTATCCAGGAAAATACAAGAGGTGCTATGTCACTACTGTTTCTTATAGCTGAATAGTACTCCATGGTATACATATACCACATCTTGTTAATCCACTCATATGTTGGTGGGCACTTGGGTTGTTTCCATATCTTTGCAATTGTGAATTGTGCTGCCATAAATGTCTTTGGTGAAATGCAGCAACTAGAGTCCAACGTACCTTTTCATCACCTGACACAATGATAGCACCATTGTATGAGGGCTCATCTGTGCCATTTCTAGTTCCAAGAGCATCCACTTCTAAAATTATGTTCTGTTGCCTCAGTGAACGTATAAAGTTATCAATGCTTGACCCTACCATGAAGGTAAACATCAAAGGAAACAAAAATGAAATAAAGCATTGGTCAAGTAATAAACACAGAACTAAACTGCATCACGTCACTCAAAACATACCATAAAAAGGACTGTCTAAGCATTTACTTAAAAAGACAGAATTGATGCTATGGTACTGTTATAAAATTCATTCTTACATCATAAATATGACAAGGTTACTTTACCTGGAGACTAGGCATTTAGTTTTAATTTCTACTGGTATAAAAATACTATTAATAATTACTGTCAACATTATAATTCTTGACGCTATTAATCTTTTATCTTCTTATAAATTTGGAACAGATTTTTTTTCCCAGGGCTCAGCAATGCATAGACTCATAAAGACAAAAGACCTCAAAAGTCAGTCAATGATTTATCTTCCTAAATCCTCTTTGATTCCCTGTGTAATGACCATTAGGGTTTAAGTAAACTTGCAGGATATGTTTCTGAAACAAACTCTCCAATCTTGTATTTTTAATTTTTCAATTAACTTTCTGTTTGGCTTTATATGTGCTTTCTAAAACATACAGAATTTATTTTTCCTTCATGTTTTGTGTTTTCTGGGGAATCTGTTAACAAGAACAACATTTAGAAGTTGCATTTCGGCCCAATGTTCACCTGTTTTATTGATGACCAGTAAATGGGTCAGAGGAGCTTGTGGCTGTTGTCCTGGTGAGAGGAAGTACATATTTGGAGACAATTCCCAAGAGTAACTTTTTCGATATAATTCATAGAATACATATTCCAGAAGATGAGGGATTAAACTAATCCCCAAAAGCAATAACCTATGTGTAAAAAAATATAAAAGAAAAAAATAATTTATAACAACTTTTGTAGGTTTTTAAGTTTGAACAGATGGTGGATATAATAATAGAAATAAATTATAAGCACTAACCAAACATTTGAATCATGCTTTTCCTTCATTTTCTTCTTTGTAAAATGAAATGGTTCCTATATATCTGTCTTCTCTCTCTCTCTCAAGTAGGATGCCTGGACATTTCATTCATGCTTATGAAATCTGCAGATTATGATTCCTAGCATATCCTTAACACCCAGACTTACTACACTCAGAACCTTTTCCCTATCCTGTTTCCAATTTCTGTAAATTACAACATTTTCTCATTCACTTGGGCTACAAAGCTCAACTATTTTCCACTCATTTCTCCCCCTTAAGTCTCTTTTCCGATGGTTGAAAATTCCTGTCTATCGTATCATCATCATTGCTTGCCTCTAAACTTCCCTCTCTCTTTCACTTTCAAGTTGGGCCTTTATGATCTCTATCCTGGCCTCTTTCAATATTGTCTTAAATGATTGTTTTCACTGCCTCCAGTGTCTATAATTGCCAAATAATTTTGCACTATTGTCCAATTAAACTTCTTGGCATTCTGTTCTAATTGTCAATCCCCTATTCAAAATAAAAACTGAAACCTTAATAGTTTCTTATTATTCATAAAGTACAAACTCATTAGCTCTATGTAATACATATTCTTAAAGTTATTTTTACTTTTTAATATACTCTATGCTGCTATTAACTCAAATTAATAATAATTTTTTAAGATATCTTATGTATCACCATACTTGGTACTCCCTCTGCCTGAATTTCCATCTTCTTCTTTCTCCTTAGCTAAATAAGTTCCATTCTCTTACACCAAATCTAAATTCTTCCTGAGTGTCTTCTCTGATGTCACCATTTGGACATAATCTTTCTCCTAATAAATGCCATAGTTTACAAGGTTACCTATTATTTAGTGCACATCTAATCACCTTCAAGGGCAGATGGCATGTTTGATTTATTTTGATATATGTTACAATCTTTTTTTTTTTTTTCTTTTTGAGACAGAGTCTCACACTATTGCCCCAGCTAAAATGCAGTGGCATCATCATGGCTCACTGCAACTTCAAACTCCTGGGCTCAAGTGATCCTCCTGCCTCAGCCTCCCTAGTAGGTGGGACTACAGGCATATGCCACTATGCCCAGCTAATTTTTTTCTATTTTTGGTAGAGGCGGGGTCTCACTCTTGCTCAGGCTGATCTCAAACTCCTGACTTCACGTGATCCTCCTGCCTCGGCCTTCCAGAGTGCTAGGATCACAGATGTGAGTCACTGCACCTGGTCTGTTACAATCATTTAATAATAGAGTGTTGCATAGAGGTGCTCACAGATATTTTTGGGTGAGTAAGTGTTCTCAGTGGAGAGCTGAGCTTATGCAAGGAGACAGTACTCGATGACAAGGATAAAGCTGGAGTTGTGTTAATCTTATAGTGGGCTCCAGGGACGGTTGTGAAGCCAAGGCAGAGACTACTAGCACACAATCTCAAGACACAACATAGAAATTCTGCCTGAGTTTCCAGTCCATCAACTGCAACGTTGACTCTAACCTGAGCTTCCAGCCTCCTGCTCTGCCCTACGGATTTCAGATTTGCAGTCCCCATGATTCCTTAACATAAATATCTTTATATATATGTATGTTCTGTTAGTTCCATTCTCCTGGGGAATCCTGACATAAAAATTCTGGTATCTTGGGGAAAGAAAAAATGGGGTCTTTGGGATGGGACCGGAGTGCTAACACCCACGTGCTGTAAAGAACTACTTCGACCCATTGGTAAGAACAAAATCTGTGTGAAATTAAAAGAAAAATCCCAGTCTTTATCTGTTTTAATTATTTGTTAACATGATTAAAAATGATTTCTTCAATTAAAAGATGATTTATTTGTCTAAAAGACTTATATAAGCATTTGCTGGGATTTATTTTATCTGAAGTGTTTTTTTTATGTTATGCTCTCTTAAACTTATTTACGTTAAGTAAGTTAAACTTATTTTGAATTCACAGATCAAACAAATCTGAAACGTTCAGATACTCACATAGTCAACAGACTCTTTCTTTCATTCTTTAACTTTAGGAAGCGAACTTTTGCTATTGCACAGACCTGCTGTCTCCAGAGCGCCATGCCACTGATTGTTTTCCCAGTTTCACTGAGGGAAGACAAAACTGGTTCCAGCACAACAGGGCTTTCCATGTCTTTTGCTCCATTGCTTTGTACTTGTCCCCAGATTCTTATATCTAAAATATAAGATCAGCATTTTATAAAGTGCTGTTTTAGTTGTGCATTATTTAGCTTTTCCTATGATCATCTTTTCAACCAAAAGCATCAAAGTTATTGTCTTGGGTCAAGATGCAAGTAATCTAACTCATGGCATTATTATAGCAACTATTGAAGAAATGGGAAAGAAGCAAAGAGTATTGATACAATGAAAGAATATCTTGTGTTTTCTGATTTTAAAAGTCCTCTGTTTGCAGCTTTACAGGACTTAATTCATTTTAGGAAAATCAATGAAAAGAAACTCATAAACCTATTTCTTGCAAAAGATAAACTGTCTTAGTATTTCTGACCAAGAAGGGAGAGTTAGCCCATGTAGAAGCCCCTCCTTCTCTCTCCAAGAACATAAAAATGATAGAGACAATATTTTTAATATAGCCATGGTTAAAAACAAGATAAAAGTTACCTCTTTTGAAGAGAAGTCTAGAGAAAATGTCTATCTTTAGATTTCTAGAAATCTGTGATATATGTACACTAAAGGTTAAATATAATTCCTTAAAAATGTGTCAAGTATATAACTTCAGATATAAATAAAATAAGGAAAGAATGATGTAAGAACAATACTTGATCCATAAAAAAATACCCCAAAATTACAAAATAAAAAATAAAGAGCACAGTAGAGAGTAAACACAGTATAATGATAGTAAACAAGAAACAAAGAAATATTTGAGAAGCAACGAGAGAGTAAAGACAGAATACTTTCCAAGGAATAATGATTAGACTTGAGAGCAGATCTTTCAACAGCGACAACTGAATCCTGAAGACACTGGAATAATATCTTCAAAGTGCTATAAGAAATAACCACATGTTCTCACAAGTGGGAGCTAAGTTATGGGTATGCATGGCCATACGGAATGGTATAACGGACCTTTGAGACTCAGAAGGTGGAGCGTGGGAGGTGGGTGAGAGATGAAAAATTAACTATTGGGTATAATGTACACTATTTGGGTGACAGGTACACTAAAAGCCCTGATTCATACTATGCAATTCACCCATGTAACAAAAAACCATTTATACTACCTAAATCTATTGAAACAAATTTTTTTAAAAAAGAAAAGTAATTGTCAATGTAAACTAAAATTTTCTTTTCTCTATAACACTTATATTCAGGTAATATTAATATGACAGTATATACTTATTATCTGTTCCATGAGCAACTAGTGTTGTACACTGCTGTATTCCACTGAGATACATTTTTTCTGTGCTTTAAGTTTTCCCTAGAACAGCCTGAATTGTAGCACTAACAAAAGCATATAATCTCATCATTCAAAACATATGTTCAAGATAAAATATTGCACAGAAAGATATGATTCAAATTTCTTTTCTTTTTTTCTTTCTTCCTTTACTATTATATTTTTTTACCTGATTCATCAAGAGTTGATTTTCCTTCTAATTTCAGGAACACTTCATTCAAAGTTGTTATGGAAACACCATAGTTCTCAATACCTTGGTTAGAACACTTATCAAGATCCCTGTAAAGGTCTTAAAAGAGGCACAAAAATAGACCAAAATAATATAATATATATTGAGATTGGTAATAACCATATTTTTTATAAAAGAAAATGTCAATAATAGGCCAAATGTACTCATCATAAATGAAACTGTGATATAGATGTTCCCTTATTTCTAAAATTAAAAAATAATACAGTGTATTTGTTAGTTTCCACATTGCTTTGAGTATAAAAGTTTAATTTAAACATTTGTCTTTTTATTCTTAGAAAATTACATACTTTTTTGGAAAAAACTATTTTATTTAGTGTATTTAAAAAAATTTATTTTTGTTATATTAATATTATAAGGAGTGTTTAATTCTAAACCCCAATTATTTAAAAAATATTTTCCAGAGACTAGAGATTTGTACTTCTATGTTAGGATTAATCATTAGGCAACTATGATAACAAATGCAAAATGACTGATGTTTATAGAAATAATTAAGTGCCACAGAATCTTCCCTAGTTCAAAAATGTACAAATTAAAAGAAAGGACAAAGTATGCATGTAACTTTGCACACTCTCTTCCTCCCCCCTTCTCTCCCTCACCTCCTCTTTCTCTGTCTCCTTCTTTGTTTTAGCTTCTGACCATGGTGCAAAAATTACACAGGAGCCTTGAAAAAGGTTGGGTGCGTATGAGGGATTATCAGGTTCTTTTGAGAGATAATTTTTAAAAAGATGTTGGGACTGATCCTTGAGCTGTTCAGGAAAACTGAAAGTTGGATAAAGGATAAACTAATTCAAATATTGAGAGAATTAAAGGCTTCTATCTTAATTATAAATGAAGAAAAATAGAGATGTATTGATAATTTATAATGAGTTCTTACATCCAGCTAACTTTTGGTTCCTTTCAGTTTCTCTAAACTGCTCATTCTCTTTGGAATGCATTTAATAAGTAATCAGGCAAAACTTTGTTGTGTGGTCATCACAGAGATTTCTGTTTTCATAAACGACACATATCTCAAAGATACTGTGTATGCATTTTGTACCATTATTTCACTCATTCTAAGATGAATACATTTTATTGCCTTTTAACATATCTGAAATGAGGATGAGTCATAAATCATGGTAAATCGTATTTTAAATGGCAGCGTTAGTTCTTTCTGTTTCTTCATTAGTGGTACCTGCTGTAGTTCAAGGTTATTACACCTGATGAAATACCATAGGTACTACCTGTCAGGCATTATTCCAAGGACTTTATGTATACTTAATAGTTTGATAATATATTTAAATATATCATTTAATCCTCATAACAACACCAGAGTACTATTGCAATTTCCTTTTTACAAATGAAGAAATAGAGGTAAAGAAAAGTAGTATAACTTGTTTAGGATTATAGAGCTAATAACGGCATAGATGGGATTTGAATCTAAGCTGTCTAGCTCTATCATTTGGGCATCCAATCACCGCAGTTTATTGTCTGATGCCGCGTTTCTTTACTGACCATGATTATTATGGCAGGCTTATTGATTCAAGTATGCAGCAATGGCACCAGTATTAATGCAAATACACTTTATAGGCTACACTTAAAAAAAAAAGCATCTACCCCTAAACTTTTGGGAAATAAAACAGTGCATTGGGAGAGGCAACAGAAAAATGGTAACAGCAGTGGCCCTCCAGGTTTTCATATCTGCAGCAAAGTTGTGAATCTTAGAATGTTTGGCAGCATGCAGGTTGATCTTAACTATTTTCAATAACTTAGATTATACCATTAGGTAGGGGTGTTCATAAAACAATTTATGTATTGCGTACGATTTCCTTAGTTCTCCTTCAATAGTCTGGCACTGTTTTTGCAGACCTCTTCCTAGCCTGACCACACTCTCTCACTCATTCTTGAAACAAATTTCCCCAATAATACTAATTTGAGCTTATTGCTAGCCTGCACCATTTAATCTCACATGTTAATCTCACATGTTGTGACTTGAAGTATGCTTAACATCTACATGCCGTGGTTTACTCATAAGTGACATGGAGATAACATAAGGACTAATATTAGAAATGGCCTTGGGGTTGGGAATATTCAATGAGTTAATGCATGGCGCCACATACTTAGCCAGCACTAAAACTAGCCATCATTCTTATCACTATCATTATTGTTAGTAACGCCATTCCCAAATCATTCTGTGGTCTCTATATTTTGTTACCTGGAAATTTGTTTGTCCTTTCCAAAGGCAAAATATATACAAGTTTTTCTTCACTTTGTGCTGTTAATTTGGCATCAGGGATGTGCTGTTTAACCAGTGATGTTATACTCTCTGGGTTACACATTTCATTCAGATGCAAGCTAACATTTAAAAAGAGTAAGTTAACGTTATTTTTATCCAACACTATCTTAGAAACAATTTCCTAAGTATGTAGTATGTGTTTGTCACTTCATTAATATTTATGAGCCAAAAATTGTATAATTTACTGGAAAAAGCAAGATATAAAATTACAGTTATAGTCCAAACTGTTTAATGTATACAGCATGGCAGAGGAACTAGTGTACAGGATGACTACAATCAGATAACTCAAGGACTCTTATTTGAAGAAGAGGTATTAAGCCAAATCTTGGCTTAGGGTACGGTAGAGTGGACTGTTTAATTTTGACTAGATTTATTCAAAAACCCATGAGTGGTTCATTTTAGTTAGAGGGTACTGATTCAATTAGATTGTAACAAGCAATAATGATGAAATGGTAAATTTGATCAGATTAAGTGCTCAGAGTTAATAATGGAGGAATCCATTCAACCTGTGGGGATGAAGTGATTTGAATTATTTTTTAAGAAATATTAATATTTTAGTGCGAAGTATAGAAAGTGGTTTACATTACACCTATAATCTTCATCCAAAGACTCTACCACTTATAAACCAGGTAAGATTGACAGATTATTAAAACTGTCTGACATGTGCTACCCTCACTTGTCAAAAAAGTATAATCATAACATCTTCTCCGAGTTATTTGGAGAATTAAATATGATAATATGAGTATTCCATATACAAATATCTTAGCAAGTACCTAAAACATAGCCAACACTTGATAAATGATAGACAGTACTTAATAACGATAATAATTAAGGAAGAGAAGGAGAAACAAAAGAATGGTGGAGAAATGGTGGAGAAAAGGAAGAATAGAGAGGAAGAATAGAGAGGAGGGTATTGAAATTGCCAAGATGAACAAAAATAAACATCAAAAATATGATAAGAGAAAGAGTTGGAATATCAATAAATTACTCTTAGCAACATGTTATGAAAATATTTTTCAAAAATTTTATTTAAACCTAGATTAATCATCATTATATCCTCAATGTCTACAATCTCACATACCCTACATTCCAGCTGAAAAGGAGGCCAATCGTGACTTAGTTCTTACACAGCTCTTTTAAAATGAACTTAGTAGTTACATAGTCTACTTTGACATATTGATACCGACAGCACCTGCTCCCAGCATTTCAGCATGTTCCAACACGTTTCCCACATTCAGGGCTATACCTTAAATGGTATCCAATGCCCCATTTCTTCTTTAGGAACAGAGAAGAGCCTGCACACTTCAGCCTCCCGTTGGATATGAACACCTTCCTATCTATGCAGAAAGAACCAAAAGATACATTGTATTAAGGAGTTATTCCTTTACAATTTATAAGAGAACAAATCCATTAACAAGTAATGTACTTTAGGAGCATGACACACTAACATAGATACATTATCATCCTGGCCACATGTAAACCACTTTTTGTTATCCAACAACTACAATGATAAATTGTTATTAATAGTTTATTCTCTAGCATATTTAGAAAAATTATCATGCATCTAAAAGACCTGTTTCAAGTCAACTGACATTAATACTGAATAAAACAAATGATACCTTCGAGAATATGCTACATATTTTACAGCCACTCGGTTCTGCAATGGGATCAAAATACTTCCCTGGGACAATGTACTCTGTGTGGGATGCGGAAGTTCAAACGAGTGAGAGCAAAATTCTCCTATCTTGGCCCATAGCAGTCCCCAGTGAAACACAGCTATGGAACATATCTACTCCTATGCCACACGTGTCCCTAATTTCTCACTAAGATACATGAATAAAATCAAAAATCACCAGCCAGGATGTCAGCCTCATCCATAAACTGGGTACTGAAGAGAATTACTCTGTCTGATTTCCCCTCTTTCAGGAGATTCCATACTCGGTGTCTTGAAAGAGGATCCAATCCAGCAGTTGGTTCATCCAATAGCAAAACCTGGACAGTAGGAAAGCACATGAAATAATTCTTCTCTTTCAGGCAAGTTTCCTTTTAAAAGCATGAAACTTATAAAAATATTAGGGAGAATATAATACCTCAGTACTGAATAATTCATTATAAAAACTCTCTTAAATTTATCATTTGCAAATTAAGCTGGATCTAATAAAATAGTTTTGTAGTCTTCAACCTGCTTTCCCCAGTAATTTCAGTTTGACTTACCTGAGGATTTCCTAAAATGGCAATCCCAAAAGTGAGTTTCCTATTTTGTCCATCGCTTAAATTTTGAGCAAGAATGTCTTGAATATTTTCCATCTCTAAGTCCCGTAAAACTTGTTGTACCTAACCAAATGAAGAATATTTAGTCTAAAACCCAGAATGTTTATTTTAAAATACTATCATTTTTCTGTTCTTTACAAAGGGCCTTTTTGTCTAACCCTTAAATGATGAATTGTGTAGAAATAACACAAATACATTCAGAATTTTCTGGGTAAAAAATTTCATTTTCATGGTTGTGTGACACCTAACTTGTTCATATACCTGTTGCTCCACTTCATGTGGCAGAATCCCTTTTATTTTAGCAAATAGCCTGAGATTTTCTCTCACAGTGAGAAAGCCAAATTGCACATTGGATTGTGGACAAACTCCAGTAAGCTTTCTGACAGTTTCCAAGTCAGTCATTTCCGAAAGTGTGTGATTATAGATAGTGACCAAACCTATAAGCAGAAGGTAGAGAGTTACCATTAGGACAATGTGTCAAACTTCATTGAAAATATTTTTAAGTGGAAACAGTGTATGTCAATTATTAGATTCATTTCAAAATATTTTGCCTTTAAAGAATACACAATGGACTGATTAAAAATATAATGTTCACAGTAACATTTGATCTAGCTAGAATGCTAATTAGTAACTGAATAATCATAAAGCTACTGGTGAAATTTTTAAAACACAAATAATATCTTCCTAAATAAATGTAATACAATTCAATAAAAAAAATAACAAATAAACTTCTAAAATTTTTCTTTTAAATACCTGGGTGTAATGAGTAGTTAATGAAACTATTGAAGTTAACTAATGATACTAACTAATAAAATGCACAATTAATTCATTCACCCATGTACTTGTCCCTGGATAATTGTCCTCTCACCTGATGTTGGATCCGACAGCCCACTAAGTATGTTTAACAAGGTGGTTTTTCCAGCTCCACTGTGACCAAGGAGAGCAGTGATCTGGCCTTCATATATGTCAAACACCAGACCTGGCATCATGTTAAAAAAATTACACTCAGATCCTACATAGTAACTTCTCTGGAATTTTTATAGTTTCTTACAGCATGGATATATTTGGTTAGTAATACTAACCAAATATACTAAATATGCTAAAATATAATTTACATATAAAATATAATATACACTATATTATTATAATATTAAACTAAAATAAAATTTACCTTAAAATTCTTTCTTTTAAAATTATGTCTCATTTGATACACATTTTATGGCTATAGCATTGGTCAATGATATGTCATGATATGATTAACAATTTTTGAGTAAAATCAGTTTTATCATTAAAGAGAGCCTGCCTATAATAAAGACAGCTTTAGGATTTAGGACTAGAGCATACGATAAGTTGAAAATAAAGAATTTCTCAATACTATCATATATATTTCAAATTCCATAAGATTCTTAATGTTACATACCACTTTTCAAGATTGTCATATGGTTTTTTATTTACTGAGAAGGAAATATAATGTGTTCAGATAAAGAAGAGTCATGATATCTGGAATATCTGTTCTTAATCTCTACCAAGATGCTACAGCAGTGAGGCGGTCACTAAATCAAGCAACCGTGTTGAACGTATTTTATTACCTCTCAAAGCTTCTATTTTTTCACGCTTTCCTGTATATTCTTTTTTAAGATTTTTGATTCTGAAAAAAGAGAGAAACGTTTTCAGGAAATTGTGGAGATGAGTAGAGGATTAATAAATTGAGTGTTTGAGGCTTGAGCAAGGCCTCAAAGAAAATCTGGGGATTCTTTGCTTTCACACAGGCACCGGCAGAAGCACCCAGGGTATCTCTTATAAGCAGGATTTCTTATCATTTGAAATCGAACTGGTTAGAATATGGAGGGCATAGCTAGTGCGTGGAAATACGTATGTCGCCACAAGGATTGTGGCAAGTGACTGAATATGAGGAAAGCTAGGGATCAAATCAATGATGGGAAAATACTAAGGTGGAGAAAAGAAAAGAAACAGCACACCGTAACAGAAAGATCAGGGCTTTGGGGTCCAATTATTCTGGGTAAAGTCCCAGTTGTGCCACCCACTAGGTCTGTTACAAATGCTAGGTACTGAAAACTCATTGAGTACAGTTCTTCAACAGTAAAATGGGGATGACAATGTTAACTATCCTGTAGGGTTAAATTGTAGAGTAAAGAAGATAATACCTGCAGAACACAAACTTCTTGGAACATAGTAAATCTCCAAACAAGAGAGAGGAGGAAGAAGATGAGGACGAGGATTTAAAGCAAAGATAGATTTAGAAAAAAATAGTGCATAGAAAAAAGATTTAAAATGAGTTGAGTGTCTACTATAAACCAGACCCTGTGCATCCTACCTGCATTATTTTCTTACATTATCACAACAAACCAGCTATTAGGTTGTATTAGCCTGCTTATGCTCCTATAACAGAATACCAAAATATTGGGTGACTTGAAGAATAGACTTTATTTCTCACAGTTCTAGAGGCTGGGAAATCCAAGATGGAGGTATCAACAGATTTGTCTTCTGGTGAGGGATCTCCTCCCGACTCACACGCAGCCGCCTTCTTGCTGTGTCTTCCCATGGCAGAGAGAGAATGTAAGCTCTCTTGTGTCTCTTCTTATAAATACAGTAATCCCATCATGAAGATCTCACCTCCATGATCTCATCTAACCCTAATTACTTTCCAAAGACCCCATTTTCAAATTCTACCACTTTAAGGGTTTGTTTTTCAACATATAAATTTTGAGGGGACACAATTCAATCCATAGAATAGGTGTAATGCAGTTAAATACGGAAGTAACTATGAAGAAGGGCATTCAGGTGCAATAGCTTTGGAGTCGAGCATATATGAGTTCAAATACTGTTTCGCTTCCTAGACTGTGTGGCCTTGGGCAAGTTGCTTGGCTTTTCCTAGCCTCTCTTTATCCATCTTTTCTTTTTCAGGCAATAACAGGTATCAGCTTGCCTTTCTCCTTCATTTCATCTAAGCAATATGAATAATGAGTTTTTCCCATATATTTTGATGGAATTTAGCTTTAGAGTTTAGGCAGTAGATTCTAGATTAGGTAGAATCTACTCTGTAATTGGCAAAGTAATGAATTTTAATTGACATTTCATTCTTCTGCCTTCTATACTGAGAGGTGATTCTGAGCCCAAGTGGCTTGACCTCTAGGACAGAATAACCCAGAGCTTCAGAGCTCTCTGCACTGGTCTGTTGGATGTAGGACAGGCCACGGCAACAAAACAGGACAGGCAGTCTTGAGTAGCTATGCCACAAGCAAAACCTTCTAGACTATCTTGACAGTGGGCTACGTGAGACTTTGCTTCCAATGCCTCCACCCATTGAATGGGGATAATTTTTCTAGAGCACAAGACTAATCTCGTTACTCACACTTCAAAAACCTTCAATACCCTACTCTTTGCCCACTGAGTAAACAAAAATGCCTTCTTTCATTATTCAAGGCTTTCTATAACTCTTCTGATAGGACCGGATTCTGACATAGGCACTACAAAGAATATAAAACTTAGGTTTCCAGCTTAAAGGGAATTACAATTTCTGAGAACACAGCACTAATTCATGAGGAATGGGAGAATAATACTCTTTGTTGTCTGTTCATATTGGACCTATGTTTTAAGAAACTAAATGTTTAGAAACTGTAAGTATCATAAATGTTCAGAGTTAAATATATTACTGGAAGGGGTGGATCAGAAAGATTTTATTGAGGAGTGAGATGAACAAAACATTGAATAATTGACAAAATTTCAGCAAAGATCTAGGGCATTAGAGATTTCTAGCTGTTTGAAAATCAAAGCAACCAGCATTGAACAGAGCACTTACATCATCTCAAGGGAAGATATGCGCATACCCAAGGCACTAGTATTCTTAACTTCGCGTGTTTCCTTCCCTTCTCTCTGGAATGTCTCTCTCCCTTTTATGCATTACTTGCCTTTTCTCCTCATCTTATTATAAGTCAGGAAAGGCAGACAAAAAGGACATAGTGAATTACCAAAAAAAGGGTGCAGAGAATGACAAGGGAGTTGATGGCTGTGTTTGTCACAAAGAGAGCAGCAAAGAGAGAAAAACATGAAGAAGAGAAACAAGAGAGATAATGAGGAAATTTGAAGACTATTTTTTTGTTGATGGTTGTTGCTATACCATGTAAATGTATATGTAAATGCTGAAAAAGTGAGAAAACAAAATACTATGAAAAATGAGTGTATCCTTTCATGAGTGCAGCAGGCTGGGCACAGGTGGGTTCAAAGGGGCACGGAAGGTGATCTTTGCACACAGTGTTGTGCCTGATAGATTGCTGGTCTCTGACCTGTTCTCCATTTACACCTCTCTGTGATTTATTTGTTACCTGATGCCTTCTTTCCCATGGAATTCTGGAGAAACTGGTTCAAAAGAGTCACTAGATGAAGGATCAGAATCTATTTCATTCTCAAGGACCACATGATTAGCTCTTTGGTGTGGAAACCAAAAAGAAGACTTCAGGAAAAACAAGGGAGAACGTCGATGTCCATATTCAGCTACATGAGTAGGAGGAGATTAAATAACGTGTCAGTGACTTCAGTGATTCCAGTCACCCTAGGGCAGTATGTCAATGCAACGCCTTTGATACCAAATCTGAACTCACATTATCATATTAACGTATTAATCTTTTAATGTGCTTTTGATATATACAGAACAGTCGGGAAAAAATAACTGAGATGTTACCACGTAGTATGTTGTTTCTAACATGAGAAGAATGTAGCATTATTAACTAAATTAGAAGCTCCTCAAAGTGGAGTGAGATGTTTCAGGAGGAATTTAAATCTACTATTAAGAACAACTTTTACTTCAATTAGCCAGATACTTGGTTGTGTTTCCCAGAGTTTCTGGCTATGCTGAGAAACAGTCGTTGTGTCATTGTGCTGGCAGTTTTGTGATTTCCTTCATTTAGATTAGATAAAGTCCATACTCCAAGTATGATAATAAATATCATAACAATAATGAGAAACCTTGAAATTTCTTACTTTGGAGGTTTTTAAAAAATCAGAGAGCTATTATTCTGTATCAGTCCTCTCAGAAACATGATGGGTAAGTTATTCAAATGGTCCTTTCATCTCCCCATTTCTCTTTCTGCCTCTTCCCTAACATTTATCTAGTATATACTAGGAAATGACAGGCAAACTCCAGAGATGCACAAATAAAGACTTTGTTTCTCCATAAAAGAGACTGTGTATTCAGTATGCAATTAATAAATATTGTGCTATTGTCTAAAAAGTGAGTTAAATGGGGAAGTACTTAAAGATTTCTAAGATCAAATATCAAGTGCTAGCGTTCTTTATTTAGTTCTGACAAAAATGCTAACAGTATAATTATCCATAATCTCTTGCAAATGTCTCTTTTTAAAAAGATACACACTAACGTGTTCTAGCAGAGCAAAGTCGTAGAAAGTGATTCTATAAACAGAGTATCACTAGGCTTCTATTAGGAATTTTGAAAAAAATACTTGCTAATTTATATTAAATACATTGTAGAGTTATTTTAAAGAAATGTAATTAATAATTGTGTTGAATTATAAACACAGTAATACTTACTGGGCAAAATTTTGTCAAAATACAATGTCAATACCAAATAGAGAAGAGCATCAAAAACCAGCATGAAAAGAGTAGCTATTATTAGGTACGGGTTGTTCAAAGAATTCAAATGGGCATTGGAATTCACATCATAGTCCAAATGTATAAGCTAAAAAAAAAGATAAGTTGAATTAAAAAGGATTAATATGGCATTAAGAATTATTATTGTCTTATTTCTGCACTGGGTTTGCAAAGATAAATAACACATAATTCCTAACTTTGCAGAGCTCAGATCTACTGGAAGATAATTTCAGTAGCAATGGAATTATCTAACTACAAAGCAATTTGGGAAGTTAACGGAAGTTGGTACTGAGAACTAAGAAACCACAGGCAGCATCAGGAAAGTCTTCTAAGAGGAAGTACAAACTCAATGAAGGTGTTATTTGAGCTGGACCTAATGTAGGACTTTGTCAGGCTTAGGATGGGGAAAAGAAGGGCATTCTGAACAGGGGACTCCATTTCAGAGTAAAAACTTGGAGGGGTAAAAATACTTCAGTAACTGTGCAGAAGACAGAAGAATAATTTCTCACTGATCTATAGGAGAGTACAAGGAGTTTATAGGTAGCATAACCTTTCATTTGGCACTTTATAGTTATGATATCAAAATTAATTTTTATGAGAGGAAGTTCAGTTTCATTTAGAAATGGACAATTAAGAAGTACAAATTTATTTATTTCAAATTTCTGGTTTTCAAATGTTTGTGATAACATTAAGGGTCATGTTTCCTGAGCATTAAATTGGGCAAATGTTTACTGAGAAAACCAGGTAGAAGTAGAAGCTGAAATGCATCAATAATGAAGAATCATCCTACATGTTAGGGGCTTAAGAAAAAACTAATTACACTGAGAGAGAAAAATAAAAATTTCTCTTATCACTTAAGTGTTCATTTTTGCAAAAGTAGGATATAATTTTAGTGCTTAGAACATGTTGCATGAATTATTAGGAGGGAATCTGTTTAGAATGTTTTGTAAAATGTGAGATAGTTACCTTAACCCTTACCTGGGCCATTCCAACAGTGAAGGCAAAGGGGCTAAGAAGGCACAAGGTCCATTCCAAAAATGCAGGAAGATGTGCATACAATGCTGTGAATCCCAGGATCCCCCAAAAGACAATAAGGAGAAAGACAACCAAGCCAGTAAGGAAAGGTTTCTTTATCAGCACGCTCATCAGGAAACATAAAGTTATCTGAGAGAAGAGAAAAACTTCAGCTGGTATGTAATTCACTGAGAACCATCAATAGCACAAAAAAAGGAATTTTATATTATAATAGTATATTTCATCAATTTCCCCCCCCTAGATACTGTCTCATGCAAATATTGTAAACAGAAGAGATGACAAATGATTGGCAGGAGATAGAAGGGGGCAACAAGAATGAGAGAGAGAGAGAGAGAGAGATTGAGATTAAATTGATCAACTCACCAAAGACAGTCCATAGAAGAGAAAGAGGGTAAAGACCACCACAAAACCAGTTAGGACGACAACTTGTGCAGATTTTACAATAAGAGCCATTAAAGTGGTCATAATAAGGATGAAGCTAGCATACATCAAACTCCAGGAAAGCCTAGCAGAGAAACAAAGCATCAGTTCAGAGTGTTGTTACTTCTTCACTTCATTCATTTGTTCTTACTGAATAAATCCTTACTGACAAACATTTACTATGTTTGTGACGCTCACCATTGATCAGGGTAAAGAAGATGCAATAGCTAGCAAATCTGAAAACCTCCTTGTCCTGAAGCTCATATTCCACAGGGGAAGGTAGGTAATAAACAACTAAACAAGTAAATTGGACAGCTAATTGCAAATTAAGAAAATCTAGGTAGTATAATGGGTATAACCGGGAGATGTTTCCAGGGAGAACTTTTCTGGGAAAACATCTATGATGATTTGTCAGTTCTGGATAAGTTCTTTCAGTAAAGTAATTATATAAACAACATGGACAAAAAATAGATTATGAAGCCAGGGTGAGCAAACCTTTTTTCTAAATAGCCCAGTTGTAAATATTTTAGGTTTTGAAGGCCACATGCTTTCCATTGCAGCCACTCAATGTTGCCTTTGTAGCACAAAAGCTATCATAGGTAATATGTAAATGACATGTGGATATGTTCTAATAAAAATATGTTTGTAGACAATGAAATTTGAATTTTATATAAATTTTCATGTGCCACAAAATATTATTGTTCTTTTGATTTTTTCCAAACATTTAAAAACGTAAAAACCAGTCCTAATTTGTAGATTGTACAAAAATAGTTCTTAGTTTACCAAAAGCTGATATAGATGATTATACAGATGATTTACATTAATACATAGATATAGGACATAGAATACAGATATATATAGATGAATAGATAGATATGAAGACATGTTCTTCCTTATTATCAATGTCAAAGAAACAGGAAGAAAGTTCTTTATAGGGGAAAGAGAATAAGCTTTCCAGTCTCATAGACCTGGGTTCACATATTCATGTTTTCTCTGCTTCATTGTAACTATGTAATCCTGGGAGATAGTTACTTAATCTCTTTAAGCTTTAGTTTTATCTACTGGAAAACAAGAGAATTAAATGAAATTATATATGTTATGAGTTAGATATGGCAACTGGTTTATAATGGGTCCACAGTGTACAGCTGGTTTCTTTTTTACTTAAAGTAGGATATGCCATCATATTTTGGGATGTCTTCTTTTTAATGTCATTAATTGTGATGATTTACTTTTCACAATGTACTTTTGTTCATCTGAAATTGTTCATCTATATGCATTCTATAAACCTCTCCTTAATTTTCCTTTAAATGCTGGACGTAGTCATGAGATTTACCAGAATGCTGACTCTCGAAGTCCCATCATTGTCATCAATGACTTAATGTATTGTCTTTCTTGTGTAACATTAACTGATGCATAGTATATAAATACAGAAAAAGAAATAATGCAAAAGAAAATGAAAAAATCAGTTGCAACTCCTCCTTGGGCAATAAAAGGTAATATCTTCATATTTATACCAGTAACTGACATCAGCTCTTCCATCACTGAATGATTTGTTGTGATCTAAAGAAAGATATCAATGAACAAATTGTTATTATCAATCTAATTATCTCAGGTTTTTTTGTTAAATTATAAGGAATAATGCACATTTAATCATTTCATGTATATTATATATATATCTGGCACCTTGTAATTCCTGAGATGCTCCGGATTTTGTCTTTACTACTTACCATCTTCACTGGACAAAATGTTATTTATGTTTGAAGACTAGCTGGAATGCCACTTTGATTATTAATAGTAAGTCTTCCCTGATATCTCACGTCAGAGTATCTCCTACTTCATTGTTTGTCTAATACACCATTTAAAATTCTATGATAGAGCCAAACATAGTGGCATGTGCCCCCCAGCTACTCTGGAGGCTGAGCCAGGAGGATTGCTTTAGCCTAGGAGTTTGAGGCTACAGTGAGCTATGATCATGCCACTGCACTCCAGATGGATGATATAGTGAGTGCCTGTTTCTAAAAAAAATTAAAAATAAAAATTCTATGCTAGAACCTGAAATCTTATATTATGATTATATATCCATATTTCTATCTCTCCCATTACCAGTATCCCTGTAGAAAAGTGCCTGTGTTCTCCTTATTTTTTGAGCTCCACTACTTAGCACAATGGTTTGAATACAGAAGTTTTTTAATATATTGTGCCTTATTAATGAAGTGAATAAATGATAAAATAGGGCAATCCATTATATCACTGATAACATGAAGGGGTTGGTGCTATCCTTATGATAATGAATGAGTTCTCATTCTGTTAGTTCACGCAAGAGCTAGTTGCTTAAAAAAGCATGGCACCCCTCCCTCTTGCCTCCTTCCTCTGGCCAGGTGATGCCACTTCCCTCCCTTTGCACCATTACTGGAGGTTTCTGGAGGCCCTCACCCGGTGCAGATGCCGGTGCCATGCTTCTTAACAGCCTACAGAACCATGAGCCAAATGGATCTCTTTGCTTTATAAATCATCCAGCCTCAGGTATTCCTTTATAGCAATGCAACAGACTAACACAATCACCATCCACCAAAATTTAATTTGTAACGCAATTAGGTTCCTTTGACTTAATACTCACTTCTATGATAGCAGCATTAATGGCAGCTTGAAAAGCTACAAAGCCTTTCTCCCAGAACATCGAAGCTTCACATGTGATTTTTTCATCCATTACTTGACAATGAGCTTTAGAAAAAGAACACATCCATTATTATGGGATGGGACAACCTTGGTTATAGGAAAATTCAAAATTTCAAATGTTCCAAAATGCACTCAAAGGCCATGATAATATAGTGGATGCTAAGTCTTCTCATTTGAAGTTAGTAGAGCACACCCCAGGAGAAGACACCAGAATTGCTTTATTAGTGTTTTTAGGATCAGCTGTCAGTGATTTTTCATTCAATATTATAATTCTTTTCATTATCGAGAATTTTTTTTTGAGCTTTGCTCTTCTGTTGCTTGTGCCAAGAAAGCACTAAACTTTTTTAAAATGTTTGGAAATCATCGAGCAAGAGCATTTTGTTGAGGTTTTATTTTGAAGAAACATAGAAATAATAGTAAATATAATTTCTTAATAAAACAATATAGTTAAGAATATAAATTTTATTTAATAGGGATGAATTTCTTTTATGTTCAGAAATTAAAAGTATATGTTTTGTACATTTGTGCAGTTAATTTACTTCTGCTCTCACATATGACCCCTTGTGGCTACTGATATAATATATTAATAATAGCAAATATATATATATATATATATATATATATATGTGTGTGTGTGTGTGTGTGTGTGTATATTGTTTTCTAGGAAAGTTACCTGAATGGTCTCTGTGTTCTTTCATCCTAGGGATTCTATATCCCCAATAAAATTTCAAATGATATGAGAAGGTATCAGTAAAGATAACTTTCACTACATCTACAGAAGAGTTTAAATCCAATTCATCCATGCCTTTTTCATCAGGCCATCCCGTGACTGTTCTTCCTACCATGTGAAAAAAAGAGAGTAGTTAATTAAAAAGATTTCAATGTGGCTCAAAGACAGCATGCCATATTCAATTATGTTGAAGGTATTTTATACTAAATCTATGTCTTCCCTAAAGGCAGTACTGGGCCTGGCAGTGGGGGTGAGCTAGGGGAGGCACAAATTTCTAACGTTCTAGACAAAATCAGAAGTGTTATACGGCAACATTTTTATTGAAAATATATTACATCCCTCCAAATGAACTTTTTAATCAATAATTTAAAGCATAATGAATTTGTAATAATAGCAATACCATTATATCCATTTAAATTCATGTACAGACACACCCATCTGATGTTGAAATATATACTATAATACTAGTATATATTCCATCTGACAGTAGTGTCAATGTGGCCAAATTTCCAAAAACAGCACAAAATTGTTACATTTGGATAGTGTTTTCTTAGGAGGCTTTGTGTAGTCTAAAACATATAATGTAAATGGCTCAATGTTATTGATCAAACTCAGGCCATTTAACCCATACAATTTCTCACAGTCTGGATTTTGTTGAGTGCATACTCCTGGTGCAATTCAGTGTGTTCCTTTGTCCTCTGTATTTCCTACAGTTCAATAGCTGGAAACCCTTTTCACTAGACTATAGGTGGTGGTGCTGTGTTGTTTAATTAGAGCTTCATAATTTCTAATTGCTTCCTTTTTTTTTGAGATATTAGCAACTGTTGATACACAGTGCCTAGGTCCGTTAATTCAATGAGAGTTTCAAAATGATGATGTTCTATCATTTTAAAAAATTTATTAGTAGAAAGCACTTATAAAATAGTACTTTTCCATTATCAATTTGGTCATGCAATATTATAGCTCACATAGGATACATGCTGGTATTTTCCCTTTATTTACAAATTTTTGTAAGAACACATTTACTATAGGTTGAGTATCTCTTATCCAAAATGCTCAGGAAGTGTATCAGATTTTGGATTGTTTTGGATTTTGGAATATTTGCGCATACATAATGAGATATCTTGGGGGCAGGACCCAAGTCTAAACACAGAATTCAATTATGTTTCATATATACTTTATACACATAGGCTGAAGGTAATTTTATACAATACTTTTAAAAATTTTTTGCATGAGACAAAATTTTGACTGTGTTTTAACTGTGACTTATCACATGAGGTCAGGTGTGGAATATTCCACTTGTGCATCATGTTGACACTCAAAAAGTTTCAGATTTTGGAGCATTTTGGATTTCAGATTTTTGGATTAGGGATCCTCGACCTATATCATTCTCTAAAAGTAAAAAGTTAGTTATATTTTCCTTTTCATAACATTATAAAAGCATGGACATCAATATCTCTTTGACGAGTTTCAAATCGTTGCCTTTGTTGAAGCCCAGTTTGTGCCAAGTTGGCTGCTGAGGGCTTTGGACATAACTTATCGGTTCTTGGTGGCTCCCTAGCTGTCTGGAACGACAATATAATTACTGAAAATGGTTTATTTTGCTATTCTCTAATTAGTTGTCTTTGCTTTCCAGTGGTTACTTATTAACTGTTAAGGGGCTGCCCTCAGGACCACCAGATACCCCATGGGTTCTCTTCATACTCTTCCCATCCCCAGAGAGAGGTACCACACTGATCTTGTGGCTTTTGCTGCTTCTTCCCCACCCACTTATATTTTGGGGTACAAGGAAACACTTTGTCACCTGGTTTTCTTGTAAATATTGCTCATGGGTTTTTTGTTTTTTGTTTTTTGAGACAGAGTCTCACTCTGTCACCTGGGCTAGAGTGGCCGTTGCGTCAGCCTAGCTCACAGCAACCTCAAACTCCTGGGCTCAAGCGATCTTTCTGCCTCAGCTTCCTGAGCATCTGGGACTACAGGCATGCGCCACCACACCTGGCTAATTTTTTCTATAAATATTTTTAGTTGTCCAGCTAATTTTTTTCTATTTTTAGTAGAGATGGGGTCTCGCCCTTGCTCAGGCTGATCTCGAACTCCTGAGCTCAAATTATCCACCTGCCTCTGCCTCCTAGAGTACCAGGATTACAGGCGTGAGCTACTGCACCCGGCTTCATGGGTTTTTCATATTGTTGTCTAGTTTCTCTCTCAATTTTTATGTATTTGAAGATATTAAAAAAAAACACTGTCCAAAATTTCCAGAATCTTTTCACAACCATACATTTAAATAACCCTGAACTATCTCGTTTTGCTATGTACTAAAATGAAGATAACCCTTTTAACAGAATTTCTTAAATAGGACACTAGGGAACAGAGTAAGAAAACTTCCTTGAGACTGGAAAGGAATACACATTAATGTTGTTAATAAAGTCCAGAAACTTGAACATCTAACACAATTTATCAAGGAAATCTCAAAATGAATTTGTGTCTTTTGCAAATAAGGAATTACTGTGAACAGCCAGAGAACATACCTTTCATGAATGGGGCTGAAGCTACTATGTCCATTATCTCTTGGGTAGTGTTGGATTCAGGTGCAAATGCAATAATATAATTAGAATCATTAAAATGATCTACACGTCCCAAATACATTGCAGGCATTTGAACAGAGTCATTAACTTGATGTAAATTGAAGGAAATTAAGTATGCAAATAGTACTAGAAGAAGTGAGAAAAGCCACTCCTGCATAGCAATGAGAGGAAAATGAAGTGAATCGATAGGTGTTCTACCACAAATTAATCATCCACGAACAACTTAAAACAATTATGCAGCTTGCATTTCATTTGTTCTCTCTCCCAGTTTTTAAAGTCTTGATTTTCTTTTGTACTTTAATCTGCACATTTTTGAAATATTCACATCGTCTACCCGGACAGAACTATGCACATCAATTCCAACTGTAATTAGGAATCTAAATTTACTATACTTTTATGCCAGTGATAAAGGCTAGATTGCTTCAAGAATGGCTCAACGGTTTACAGTCATGTTAAAACCTCAATGACAATGATAATTAAGTGATAAGTAGCACGGAATAGGTGACTAGCTTCCATCAACAGGATCAAAGTCGTGCTTTTATCTTCTGCTTCCTGCACGTGGAAGAGGATATTTCCAGTATATTGTTCATAAAAAGAATTTTAAAAGTTTTTGTCATTGTAACCACAATCCGGAATTGGAAATGCAGCAGAATGCATTTGAAGCCCAGTGGGAAGCCACCACTTTATTATTTAGCTATAACTCTAAACACAAATCCTTTTAAAGGAGTTATATGTTATATTCATCATGTGATCCTCTTTGAGCTATATAGGTTGATCTATGTCTATATCTGTCTGTCTACATAGAAAACTAGATAGATGTAATGTTTATATAAAAAAGAATTAAAAGGTTGGAAGTAAAACATCTATATAGAGATTTCAATTTTTATATTTATATTTATATAATCCTTGCTCCATGTAGGAATTTTTGTATACTTTATTCACTTCCAACCCTAGCATTCAATACGTATTTGTTGGATAAATGCACACACACATGCATGTACACACAATATTATTCGTAAGATCTGATGATAATATATCAACTTTTGAACTACGAGGATTTTATGGAAGACTTTAACTTACTTATTATATTTTTCTAAATTTACTGAATTTTCTACACAAAGCACATTGAATCATTCTAATGATCAGAAGAAAATAAGTAATATTTTAATAGAAGTAAAAGTTCCAAATGCCATTTTATTTTTCTGTTTGTTTATATGCCCATTGTTTCTTACAAACAGACATTGTCTGTAACCATAGTGCAACTGTGTAGAAGTGCTACAATTTGTCTTTTGATTGTTTTCTAAATTTTGGATCACTTTCTGAATTGATTCTGAAAATCAGACTCTGCCTCTTTGGCTTTGGCCCTGAACTTCTATACCTATGAGATTCAAATGAGCTCAGATGTTAAGAATTTTTTTATCTCTGCAGTATACAGATGTTGTTTATTCAGGAGGTTTCTTAATATGAATTCTTTAAAAAATGCATTCAGTGGGACATATAATAATGATATATTTTTAATTTTACTTGAAAAAAATAAATTTTATTTGAAAAGATAGCAAAGCCCAGAATTTGAAAAAAATCTAGCCTGCTAAATAGACTATACATATATGAAACATAAAATAATGAAGACGAAGAATTAGTGTTGCCTAAGAAAATACTTTTTCACCCTCTAAATACCAGAACACATAAATCCCAAACCATACCAACAAGGTCTCTCTTTTCATCCTCCATTTTTTAAGACAATTCTTGCAGAGAAGAGCCCATGTCTGCTGAACCACACTCATGTGTCTCTTGTTCATTTTGACCTGTTTCTTTTGAAAGGAGGACAGAAAGGAAGTAAATGTGAAGGTCTGAAGTAGAAAACATTGTGCAACCAAACCAAAAAGAAACATTACAACAGCTGTTTCCAGTTGCCTGTCTAGAGAAGGAGGAAGCCAAAAGGCTAAAACAAAACATATGAAGAGATGCTCAGTATTGAAAGAAATAAAAATCAAAACAACTATGAGATGTCATTTTTCTCTCACTAGACTTGCAAAAATCAGTGGGGTTGTTAGTGTCAGGTGTTGTTGTCATTTGGCACTTGGCATTGTTAAACTGTCTAATGGGGAAAAGGAGCTTTAGGTACTCATGGTGGAGATATAAACTTACCCTGTGATTTTGGTGATTTATTACTAATTCATTACTACCTAGCAATATCGTATCATCAATCACTTCTGCTCCTGGGTATTTATCCCGAGGAAATTTTTGCATGGTTTTGTGAGGGGACCTGTGCAAGGATGTTCTTTATAAGGTAGATTATTGTGGTATGGTGTTATAAAACAAATTTTGATGGATATTGTCCAAAGAGTACTATATAGGATTCAGGAGTAATGGATTGACACCCACCCATCCACATGAAGAGATCTTACAAACATAGTGTCCATTCAAAAAAAAAAAAAAAGAAAGAAGGAAAAAGGAAAAGTTCAGAGTTATATCACAATATTAATTCACACTACATGCAATACACATTTTCAAAAATATCAAGGAATTAGACAATCGCCATCAAATATGATAAAAATTTTATGCTTGGCAGTAGGAAATAGGAATGTAGGTTGGGAGTAAAGCAGGAATTTGAAATAAAATAAATAACCAAAATAAGATAGGAGCTTTCTGTGAACCAAACATTTTGTGTGCCATGAACTCAAGAGTATAATTAACTCAAACTTTTATCAACCTTTTATAATCGAAGCTTCCAAAAGTCCCAAGATAATCATCAAAAAAAAAAAAAAAGAAAAGAAAAGAAAAAACAAACAATAAATCCAAAAGCAACAAAATCCAAAGGCAAGTAGATAGAAAACGTCAGGGGAATTTCAGAGAATTTCAAATTGTTCAGTATGACTGGGACAAAGAGATTGGGGATAGTTTGAATATAGGATAATGAAGAAAAAACAATATAACTTAACATTTAACGATGATTGTGATCCAGGTAATTCTAAATGTTTTATAAGAATTAATTAAACCCTCACAATAAACCTTTGGCATAGATCCTATTATTGTCCCCACTTTACAGATGAGGAAAATGAGGCACAGGGAGGCAAAATGACTCGTCAAACATAGCTAATGGTGGCAGAAGCAGGGCTTTAACTCTAGAGACCTCGCTCTTAACCAGTGTGCCACGTTGCTGCAGAAAATTAGCCAGGGAATGTGTAGGACAATTCTCCATTCAGTGCAAGATCAGAGATCCTACCAGCAGCTGGGCAGGCAATGAGGAGCTCTAGGAGGAATCCACTCAGGCTATTTATTCTCAGGCTTCAGTTTCTGAAGTCATTATCAGGAACCCTAAAATGCTGGAATGTAAGAAAAGATAGATTACACTCAAAAGAAAGAGAAAGCACAGAATTTTTAGAAAGAAAATGTATTGTGATAATGAGGAGAGAAGATTTTAAATTTTGCATTTAATGACTATAAAACATTCAAGAAAGAAAAAAGGTAAAATGAAAAGCAAATAATGACTTAAAATTCTCACTGAAATCAGTAAATCATATAAAATCTTCCAATAATATAGAGAAAAATTTTATAGTTCTCCCAAATTTTCAAAGAAAATTAAAACACATTTGAAAATAATGAGAAATAAAAATACATGAAATAGACAAAAGATCCAAAGTATTTAGTACAGAGATATTCATAAAGAAGAAAACACGATTGCAAGAGAAATACATTGTAAAAAGTACAATGAAAATTAATCTTTCAGAATGGTAAGAGGATATATTTGTTTCCCAAAAGTATCAAATACAATCACCAAAAAAGGATATTTTGAAATTTGAGGATAAAAGAAAAAGTCTCTATGAATAATGTTGGGAGGAGTAGCAGTCAGGAGGAAGGAAATCATTTACAGGGGAACAAAAATCAGCTGATAGCTTTAAGGTGGAAGTGAAAAAAGTATGATTTGGACAATTTCCTCTGTATAAATTTATCAAAATGGACAAAAAAATAAGAAATATCCATTTTTAATAAAATTAGAAAATGTTTTAACCCTGAATCACAGACTCACCTCCCTGCCACACACGCAAATGTCAGCCAAATTATTAAAATTTGCCTCAAATTAAGGAAAACTGTAATAGTGGATTCACCTATTTTTCCTTGCAGTTCTATCAATTTTTATCCCATGTATTTTGACACGCTGTTGTTAAAGATTGTTATGTCTTCTTGGAGAATTGATCCCTTTATCATTAGGGAATGCCTCTCTTTATCCCTGACTCTCTTTGCTTTGATGAACTGGTAGCTCACCAGTGAATGGGTTCACGGGGAAATTCTATTAAACAGTTAAGGAAGAAATTATACCAATGCTCTACAATCTCTTTCAGATGATAGAAGTAGAGGAAACAAGGAAATAAAATCCTGGATCTTTTATCATGTATATTTCAATGCTTCATCCTTCATCTCCTGGGGCAATTACAGAAGCCTGCTTTATAAGGTGAACCCTAATGAGATACGATATGCTGTGCAGGATACAGTGAGCAGAAAGAACTAGAGTAGAAGGACAACGGCATTGATTATTTTGGAGTAGTTGAATCTGTAGTGATGGAGATGTACAGAAATAAAGGCCAGATCTGTGACATTTGGTCAATTTGGAGATTTCCTATGAAATATACAGCAAAACATTATTCCCTAAGCAATATAGTATAACAACTCTTTACATCGCATTTACATTATATTAGGTATTATAAGTAATCCAGTGATGATTTAAAGTATACAGGAGGATATGTGCAGATTAAATTCAAATACTACACCATTTTATAATATATAAGGAGCTTGAGCATACATGGGTTTGGCATCCATGGGGGTCCTGGAACCAGCCCCCCACAGGGAGAAAGGGTGAAATGTATTAGTGTATCTCCCAGACAGAGCTAGAGCTAAATAACTGCATTGTAAGAAGGTCTGTCGCATTATCTTCACATCAGGAAGAATAATAAAAATGCTCTGAGAGTTGTAGAGTTGAATGCCCAAGAACTATCTTAATTGACAAAGGAAACGTAAAACCTACTCTCAGTTATCAGAACCCACTATTCTAAGAGAGGAAACTGGTCCAGGAGATGATTCAAGGGTTGTGGTTCAGACCTGGGTGCAGTGCTTGGAGCATAAGGCCAGCTGACTAACAAGGCCTGGGTTTTCATGGCAGTGGTGTCCTCCTCTAGTGCCATATCGAGCAGGGATGGAGATCGTAGGGTCGCTGTTGTCTCTTCAATGGTTTCACTGATGACATGGCTCCTGACTAGGTTCTTGGTTCAACTGACCCCTTCCCTCTTCTGGTATTCAAGAGGCAGCTCAAATGGGAAGACAACTTACTCAAGGTAGCCTCAGGCGGGCACTGCCAGAGATGGAGCCTAACCATAGTTTATCTCAAGGAATACTGCGCTGCTATTTATTTCCTGAAAGGCAAGGAATAGTTGAAGAGAAAGGTGATGGGCAGAATAATGGTCCCATTCTAATTCTGGGGCTTGTGCATATGTCACATTCATGAAAAAAGGAAATTAAGGTAGCAGATGCAATTAAGGTTGTTAATCAAGTAACTTTAAAGTAGCAAGATTACCCCTGATTATCTGGGTAGACCAAAGGTAAGCACAGGAGTCCTAAAAAGTGAAACAGGGAGCAGGTGAGATCAGAGTGGGGTAGTATATGAGAAGGACTCAATCTGCTGTTGCTGGCTTTGGAAATGGAGAAGAAAGCCATGAACCAAAGAATGCAGACAGCCTCTAGATGCTGTGAAAGTTAAGAAAACAGAATCTCCCTACAGCCTCCAGAAAGGAACGCAGCCCTGCCAGCACCTTGATGTCAGCCTAGTGAGACCCACATCACACTCCCAACCTCCATAATTGCAAAATGATAAATCTGTTTTGTTTGAGGCCATTAAGTCTGTGGCCATTTGTTACAGCAGCAATGGAAAGTTAATATGAGGAGGGAAAAAAGGAGTCTGAGACTATGAGGACTGAGAACAAGACAGGAAGAAATTTTAAAATAGGTCTAGGACAAGGGCTTTAGGACAGAAATAGTTGCTAGAGGTTCCTTTTATGATGCACCTCATTCATGGCACAAATTAAGGCATGAAGTTATGCTTAAAAATTGTCCATAAATGAACAAAAAGCTTCAGCAGCAATGTAGATGAACTCCTGATAAGAATGCCATCAGAGCAGGCGGTAGTAGCCTGGAAACCCTGACTCAAACCAAACTACAACCATTTTCAACTAAGAAATCAGTGCTTTGGTAAATCAGTATCTGAAAGGTTAAATACGGTACCCAAGTGATTATTTTTCTTTCTTTCTGTGGATTAATGTGTATGCTGGAAAATATTTATGAATAAAAAATTACATAATCTAATTTTCATGAATGTGCTTATTTGCTTCTATTAAGACTCATTTTTTCCCCACTGAACAGCTTGGTGTAAATATCAGGGGAAAAACTATTGTTTACTGTAATAGTGCAAAACATCTTGTTATCTTAAATTGCTCTGAATAGGAAATTGTGTCATTTAGAAATACTAAATTGATTGTAAAAAGCCAGTCATGTCCCTATTAGATAGAATTCCTGTTATTCAGAGAATAAATGCATTGCACAACAAATTAGGTCAAAATCATTATATAATTAGTATAATAAACAAGGTCAATAAAAATATTTCCCAGAGTTTTCTTAATGAGAATATTCTTACGCCAGTTAAAAACAATTCAAAACTCAGAAAATCATGCATCCTCCAGTGTTTATAATTCCTCTGGCAGTAAAATTGAAAATGAACAAAAAAGAATAAGTAATTCAAATAACTCTGAAAATAGTTCATACTTGCAAAGAAGCAACATAAAATTACATTCCTTTCAATTTACCCAACAGACTATTAGATAATACATACTATTTGTCCAAACGTGCTTTAGTCATGATGTAAAAATGAAAATTCTTAGTTCTCCAACTGGTTATTTAGTTATACAAAATAAAATACTCATATTATTTGAAAATTCAAAACAACTCTTAAATAACTTGCTGCACTTAGCGGTTTCCACCCAAATGTTTGGGATTTCTAGTCTTATATTTCCGTATGCAAAATAACCACAATGTTAAAGGTTAACTTACTCTTAGAAAAGGTGGAGGAAAACTCTAGAAGCACAGTTCATCCACAGGTCTCTGCATGTCCTGAAGAAGAATTCACATTCCTTTTGAGTCACCACTACATCATGCTTTTAATTTCATGTTCATTGTGAATAGTCCTGTTTTAAACTGATTTCTGAAGAGGATTATGGTCTCAATTCAGCTAGGCTGCCAAAAACTCTTATGCTTACATAGTGACTCCTTTGTTGTTTTCCATTTCTTTGTGTCCTGCCAGTTCCTCAGCAGGGAGTTTGCAGTTGCAGATGGTTGGCTGGACAAATCAAAACACCAGGAACCATCAGACCAAGGAGAATCTAGTCTTTCTCAGCTGGCTTTTTCATATAAGGCCCTAATGGGAGAGTTGACTCCAATACAATCTTTTAAACAAAGATACGTAAAAAGCCAGTTTAGAGAAGAGCAGAGCAAAATGAAAAAGAAAATATATTTTTAAATGACATATGTAAACATACAAATTGGGTCAGAAAGTACCTCAAACTGTTCCACAAGTTTTTAAAAACTCAATCTAGAAATACAGCATTGAAACAATGCAATTTTTTCAGGGTAACAAAG
Organism: Avahi laniger; assembly: GCA_963575035.1. Taxonomy (NCBI): domain Eukaryota; kingdom Metazoa; phylum Chordata; class Mammalia; order Primates; family Indriidae; genus Avahi; species Avahi laniger. Next base: position 23,504 of record CAUYSK010025019.1, on the reverse strand, counting down.
TAAACTGTGCATTTTCATCTGCATCTCAATTGCATTGCATGCATGCTGATGACAGCATCTTTCTTGAAATTGAAAACAGGAGACCCTTTAGAGCAATGCCACATAAAAACACCTGCATTCCTACCGGCTTGTCATTTCTGCAACAGGTCCCAGAAAACAAACTACTTTCTCTGTAAGTAACCATTGGTTTTTACTATGTCCTGCTTTCCAGCATTGTAGAGAAACATTTTGAACAGGTAATAGCTGCCACCCTATCTTTTTTTGAGCACTTCTTGTAAGTAGAGGGCAAGGTTGTTCCAAAATTATTTTAATTTATGGAGTTTATCTTTGGCTGAAGGATAAAGGTGAAAAAGAACCCCTATCTTTCTACCTACAGCTAGTAAGTCTGTTAAATTCTTCTGCACTATGATTACTTCCTGGACATACAACTGAAAGGGAAACAATAAATGCATACAATTCCTAAACCAGACTCTCATCTGTGTCCCATTAGCCATTATAATCACATGAAATCTTCCTTATCTTTTTCCCATGTCCTCAATATTTATTCAGTCATACTTACCCTTTTACTAATTATATGGGATCCAAAAATGGCTCAGCAAGCAGAGTCTATAGTCTCAGACTGAACTCCTTAATCCATGAGACTGTCAACCTTTTAAAAAAAGACTTCTGATTGTTTCTTTATGTCTACTGTCTGCTGTAGAAGATACAAAATGATCACATTTAATAACATTGCCAACATTTTGTGAACAGAGAATACAATTTAGGAATATTTTTTTCTAGTAGCTTGTTTCCTAGAAAAACTTTGTATCTAGGTTAGAGCTTATGAGTTCTAGCCTAGTCCACTTTTGGTCGTGAATTCTGTTCTTTTCCTTCAATATGTCGGCTTCTTCTGTCACAGGTGCCTCACTGTTATCTCTGTGGCACTATAATAGAGCAAGCTCACTCTCATGAATCTTCTTTTCAACATTTTCTTAAGTCGAGTGCATTTACTCTTTTAAATACATTTTAGAATCAGTTTACCAGTTAAAAAATAATCCCTATGGAATTTCAAAAATGAAATGGCACAGATTTTATAGCATAATGTACTTATTTAGCAACTACATATAGCATTTATCATGTGCAAGGCACATTTAAATATTAACACATTTAATCCACATAATAATCCCATGAGGTAGGCATTATTATAATCACCCCCATTTTACAGATGAGAAAAGGGAGGCCCAGAGAATTTAAATAACTTGTCCCAATTCACACAGTTGGTGAATAGCAGAACCTGGGTTAAAATCCAGACCATCTCCAGAGTCTGTGAGCTTAAATTACAAATGCTATGCTGTCTCATTTTTGTATGTCTTTGTTCATTTAATTGTTCTTACTTTAGCTACACACATTTTACAATTTTCCTTGTCTTTTGTTTCATTTATTTGGCAGCAATATTCTTCACTGCCAGTAGTCTTAGAAATTTCATGTGATGTGTTTTGCATCAGCCTAAAACATTCCTCTTGGAATCGTTGCTGGCTATTTGTAGAGTACTAGTCATCCTGGGACCTGTGTGCTGCTCTTCTCAACACTGTGTGCAAAAGCAGAAAAACTTGATCTGCAAAGAGAGAAGAATGAGGCGGTCCAGTTGTCTGATAAAGAGAGACTGAGAAGGTCTGTTTGTTCCCCAAGGGCTTTTCTGTTCTTGCTTTTTGTCCTTCCTTAGAGCCAGTTGTGCTGCCTGCATGTGGCTTTTGTCAAATACTCTCCAAAAATTTCTCTTTGTTTCTTAAAAATATCATGAACAAATTCTACTGGGTCCCGTTTTATGCTTTTTTGCCTTGAAATATCCTTTTTGCGATACATTCCTGCCCTCCATTTTTATTTGCATTTGCCTTTCTCAGGTATATTTTGACCAACCTCAGGTATTATCTACCTACAGGGTGTCTCTGGAAACAATAAAATTGTATTTTTCTTTTTACCTAGTCTGCAAATATTTATTTTCCATGAGCAAGGTGGGGATGTAGATCCCTAGGATGACCAATCTATTTCATTCAGCTGTCTTATTTTACCGTCTCTTTAAATTAAGCTTTCCTGTTGTTTTGCATGTCTCCATTTCCACACTGATCATGTATTCTCTGTTCCTTTTTTGTAGGTTCCCCCTTTCCCCACCTCTCATCCAGAAAGTTCTGGATTGGTATTTTGATCTACTAGTGATTACTAACCTCAAATGTTAACAAACATATTTGAATTTACATTACTCCAGTGATGTAAAAACATCATCCTACATTTCTAACCATCTTTCTCCCCACATTCCTGCTCCTTATAAAATAAATCCTTTAGCATATTTGAACTTAAATCCTTAGCTCTACTCCTGACTAACTGTGCCATGCTGGGCAAGTGATTTAGCCTGGGAGCTTCTATTTTCTTATCTGTGAGATCCAGAGGATATAAGAGTATCTATCAAATGTCATTTTAGAAGTTAAAAATTTAAGATTTGTTGGAGGGGATTCAAGGAGACAACACATGGAAAGTATTTAGCATAGTATGTAGTAATAGTAATGAAGGATTACTCAGTAAATACTAGTGATTACAATCTCCACAGCCTTGCCAAAACTGGACATTAGAGGTATTTTTAAATTTTACTGACCTGATTGATAAAATATGATACCAACGTGACAACATGCATTTCTTAGATTACTTGCAATGTCAAGCATATATTAATATAACTTTTGGCCATTTGTAAGTTTTTTGACTATAATAAATCTGTTCACTTTTTCTACCTATATTTTTGCTGCTCTGTCACTTCATTACTAGTTTTTGTTTTGTTTTTTGGTTTAGGGGTTTTGTTGTTGTTTTTGGCTCTGACTGAAATGTCTTAGATTATTCACTTTAAAAACAATATGTTACTGCTTCCTCATATCTAATTTTGCTAATGAGAATGCTTACATAACTTTGGTACTCATAAATTTGAGTTATTTTGTTTTTCTCACTAGGATATTTTACGACTTTCTCTTAACCAGAGGTGTATGAAATTTCACAACAATGTGCTTAGGTGTAGGTTTTGCTTTTGTTCTTTGTTCTGCATGGCACTTTGTGGTCACTTGCAATCAAAGAACTTATGTTTTTTTTTTAAGTTCTGGGAAATTTTTGGCTAATAATTTTGTCAAATATTGCTTCCCTAGTGGCCTCCCTATTCTTTCCTCCTGGAAGTTTATTAGATATTTGAGCTCTGCTGTCCTTGTCTTCACCTATTGCCTGTCATCTTGAAATGGGAAAGTAATCCATCTCCACACTATCTATAAACAATCTTTCTGACCTACAGTTTTATCATATCATTCCTATTACTGCCTTGACTGAGTTCTGGTTTCTTTGCAAGAATTTTTATTATCTGATCCCTGCTTCTCTTTCCACCCTTCCCTTGCCTTGTCCTCATCCTCCAACTCCAGCCATACTTAGAGATGATTATTTTTTAAGTGAATGCACCATGTTCTCATTTATCTATCTCTCTGTTCTCTCCTGGAACTAGCCCCTGCTCTCAACTGGCCTTCCTCCAGTGACTACATCTATTTGCCTTGCTCCTTCAGGTTTCAGCTCTGACTTCACCTCCTCCAAGGAGCCTTCCTTTCCCTCATCCCATGGGGGTTGCACTCTCCTTCCAGGTGCTCCCGTGGTTAGCACACCATGGTTACTGCTATCATAGTATGTACCTCACTATATTTTAAGCTAATTATGCTCATTTTTCTCCTACCAAGGGTGGTAAACATCTGAAAGGCACAAAATCTTTACTACTGTAAACCTCACATCACCTGGAACATGAAAGTTGCTCAATATACATATTTTGACTTCTAAATGTATAAGGCTGAATGTGAGATGGGGAAGCGAAGGAGTCATTTTTTTTTTTTTTGAGAAGCTTAGTTATGAAAGAAAGGCCATCAGTTGGGTGATAGTCAAAAGGAGTTGTTTGGGGAATGCTGTTTTTATTTTTGAGATAATATTTAGAAGGGGGAGTGAAGAGGAAGATGCCGAGAGAAATCAAGTAACAGGTGGGGTGCTGGAGAAATTACTGGAGAAATCAAGTAACAGGTGGGGTGCTGATCTTTTGGAGGGGAGAATAACAAGGGATTGGGTCATAAGCAAGATGACAATACAGCCTTGAAAAGGAGAAGAGGTCTTTTTTTCTCTCTGTCAGAAGACAGAAAGGAAGTACCAGTGAAAGCTGAGAGAATTTTTAAATATGACCGCATGAAGTAAAGATTTCACTCCGGAGAGTTAAGATATTTTTCTGCGAAGTAAGAGGAAAATTCTAAGAATAAAACAACACATGTGCTAGGCAATTGAGGATAGTGTTAGGAGTCTTGAAATACATGTAGAGAAATTTATAAAAGAAAGTCATTGGGTCTATACAGGTACCTCCTTTATTCTTACATTATATAAGCCTCAAACATAACTCATTACAACAGTTAGAGTTACAGAACCCATGTGGCATTCATTGGGCTTGAAAAAACTAAACATTGCTGCCATTAAATTTCTTCTCAGCTTGTGTTGGGGGCATTATGTAAAAAGTAAATTTATTTGTTATAGAAGATGCCAATCCCTGTGGAGAATGTCTAAGCAGAAATATTGGGAAATCTCAGCAATGAAACCATCAGGTTCTGGGCTTTTCTTTGATGAAAGACTTTTTTTTACTATTCAACCTCATTATTTGTGATTGGTCTATTCAGATTTTCTATTTCTTCAAATTCAATCTTGGTAGGTTGTATGTGTCCAGGAATTTATCTACTTATTCTATGTTATTAAATTTGTTGACATGGTTATTCATAATAGTATCACATGATCCTTTGTCTTTCTGTGGGATCAGTTGTAATATTAATACCTCCTGGTCTATGTTTCTATGTTTATACCAGTACCATGCTGTTTTGGTTACTATAGCCTTGTAGTATAATTTGAAGTTGGGTAATACGGTGCCTTCAGATTTGTTCTTTTTTCTTAAGATTGCATTGTCTATTTGGGTTCTTTTTTTGGTTCCATATGAATATTAAGATTATTTTTTCTAATTCCATGAAAAATTATGTTGATAGTTTAATAGGAATTGCATTGAATCTCTAGAGGGCTTGTACAAAAATTTTTGTTGCTTTATATCCTTGTTCTGTAAGCTTTTTTCTATTAAAGGTTTTATTTTTATTTTTTATACTTTTTTGTTAAAAATGAAGACACAAACACACACATAGCTCAGGCCTACAGGGTTACGATCATCAAGACATCATTAGATGACAGGAATTTTTCAGCTTCATTCATATCTTACAGGAGCACCATCAAATAGGTGATCAATCATTGACTGAAGTGTCATTATATGTGGCATATATTTACAATTGTTATATCCTGTTGCTAATTGACTCCTCATTATAGAATGGTCTTTTTTGTTTCTTTTTACAGTTTTTTACTTAAATCCTATTTTATCTGATGTAAGTATAGCTACTTCTGCTCTCTTTTGGCTTTCATTTATATGGATATCTTTTCTTCATTCCTTTGCTTTCAGTCTATATATGTCCTTAGAAGTAAAGTGCGTATCTTATAGGCAGTATATAGATGAGTCTTGTTTCTAATATCTATTCAGTCACTTTTTGTCTTTTGGTTAGAGAATTTAATCCATTTATATTCAATATAAATATTGATAGATAAGAAATTACTATTGCCATTTTATTGTTTTCAAGTTGTTTTGTAGATACATTTTTCTTTTCTTCCTCTTTTATTGTCTTCATCTGTGCTTAACTGATTTCTCTAGTAGTATTGTTTGATTCCTCACTTTTTATTTGTAGTGTATCAATTATAGATTTTTGCTTTGTGATTACCATAAAGCTTACAAAAACATCTTATAGTTATAACAGTTTGTTTTACTCTGATAACAACTTAACTTTGATCAAACCAAAAAAAACCTCTACACTTTAACTCCAAATTTTGAATTTCTGTTGTCACAATTTACATCTTTTATATTGAATATCCCTTAAGAAATTATTATAATTGTTATTATTTAATAGTTTTGACTTTTAATTTTCATACTAAAGATTTAACTGATTTACATGCCACCATTACAGTATTAGAATGTTCTGAATTTCACTGTATACTTATTTTTATCAGTTTTTTATACTTTCATATGTTTTTGTTACTAATTTTTCTTTCATCTTGAATAACTATCTTTAGCATTTCTTGTAAGGCAGGTCTGGCAGTGATGAGATCCCTTACCTTACATTTGTCTGAGGAAATCTTTATCTCTCCTTCATTTATGAAGGACAGATTTGCTGGGTATAGTATTGTTGGTTGGCAGTTTTTTTTGTTTGCTTGTTTTTTACTTCAGCACTTTGAATATATTATCCTGCTCTCCCCCGGACTATCAGTTTTCTGCTGAGAAGTTCATTGGTAGGTGTATTAACACTCCCTTACATGTTATTTGCTTATTTTCTCTTGCTGTTTTCAGAATCATCTCTTTGACAGTTTGATTATAATATGTATTCAAGGAGTTTTACTCAGGTCGAATCTTACTGAAGATCTTTGATCTTTCTGTACCTGGATATTTATACCTTTCTCTGGGTTTGAACATTTTTCTGATATCATCTTTTAAAATAAGCTTGTTACTCTTTTATCTTTCTCCACTCTCTCTTGAATACCCATGACTCATACATTTGCTCTTCTGATGCTTTCCTACAAATTCTGTAAACTTTCTTTGTTCCTTTTTATTCTTTTTTCTTTTTTTCTGTATAATTTCAAATAACCTGTCTTCAAGTTCACAGATTCTTTTCTTCTGTCTAATCAAGTCTGCTGTTGATGCTCTCTACTACATTTTTCATCTCATCATTGTATTTGTCAGCTTCAGAATTTCTGGGGTTTTTTTATTATTATTTCAATATCTTTGTTAAATTTCTCATTCTGGTCACTTATTGTTTTCCGCATTTCATTTGAAATGTTTTTTATATTTTTTTGAAGTTTGTTGCACTTATTTAAAACAGCTATTTTGAATTCTTCATCAGGCAGTTCATATATGTAAATCTCTTTGGGGGGTCAGTCACTAGCATCTTATTTTGTCCATTTAGTAATGTCTTAATTGTTCTTTCCCTGATTGTTCTTAATCCTTGTGGTCATGTGTCAATGTTTGTGCATTGAAGAGGTAAACACTTATTCCACTCTTCTTGGTCTGGTTCCATCTGGGAACATCCTTCAACAGTAAGCCTGTCCAGAAATTTTCAGCAGATTATCTATTGTGATTCCTAATGCCTGTGACTGCTGAAGCTGTTGCAGTGCTAGGGGGTACAGTGCTGGGCTATAATCCAAGCCCCCGGTTACTGAGGCCTGCCTGTTGCTGTGGGTTATTGGGAGCCCAAAACTGCTGTAGTCAGCTGATGATGATGCAGTTTCAGCTTGCAATAGTACAGATTGCCATCCATCTGGCATTGGGACAGGTCTAGAGGCTCAATCCATGTATATTGGTCTGGAGTCAGGGGTCATAAGGGAACCCAGTCCTGGGTTTTACTGTGGTGGGACCAGTTTTGGGGTCCAAGACAAAGTCCTAAGGTTACTTCCCTCTCTTTTCCCCAAGCAAACAGTGTTAATATTTCTCTCTGCACTATGCTGCCTGGGGCTAGAGAAGAGGTGACATGGTAATGTGATATTGCCGTTTCTAACCTCTTCAATGTATCTTTTCTTATTGTTATGTTATAACCAGGTACTGTAATGTATCACCTGGTTTCCTTAGCTCTTGTGAAGATATTTTTGTGCATGGATAGTTATTCCAATTGATGTTCCTGTGAGGGATGATCATTGGTGAGATTTGTTCTGTCACCTTGCTCTACATTTTCCTGGATTTCATGGTGATTGTTTTATTCAGTTTTTTTAAAATTCCTATATTTTTCTCTATTATATCAATTTTCTTCAATGACCATAAAAATATTCTGAAGTTATATAACATATCAGCAAAAACAACAACAAAAATCAGCAGGAATACTGCTTGGTCTTTGAAAAAATTCTCATGATATTTAGAATGAAATAGCTATTTTCAAGGAAAAAAAATAATATGTGAAGCTAACACAGACTTTTAAAAATTGAGCAATACACATATGTAAGGGGGAATGATCTTAAAATAATAACAAATCACAGAAAACTATTAATGAGGTGATGAGGGAAATCAGCACCCCCTTAAAATCATAAGATATTGATATTAGTATTCAAAATTTTAAAAATCTCAACAAGTACTACTGTGACTCCCCTTGTTTTCAAAAGGTATATTTGAACCACTTTTTCAACGTGTATGCTTGTCTATTTGTGAGTCCAAGGACCTCCTAACACCTGTGATTTTTAAAACAATTTCTGAAAAGTTTTCAGGAGAAGACTCATGTATTGTATTTGTAAATAAAAGAAAGCTTTCAAACCTGATATACCACGAAGTAGTCATGTACCTCTTGGCTATTGAATACACCTCTCACATATTTCAGTAGATCTTTTTTCAGTAAATGGTAAAAAAAAGAGTCATATTTTTAAAAATTCCAAGTTTGTAGTTTTATTTCCACAATAACCAGTGCTTGGCCCTTTGGTTGACTTAACCAATATTTTGTATTGGTATACAATACAAAAAAATCTTTATCACAGATTTTCTATCACCCCTGAGTGACAGAATAACTTTAAAATTTATTCATTTATTAACTAAATATACAAAATATGCCTGATATTGATATTAAATATTCTTTGAAATTATACATACTGCTAATTATTACATAAAACATAAGTTTATAGGACAACAAAAAACTGTTAGGTTTAAGGTTTTAAGGTTCATCTGAATGAGAGAGGAGTTTCCATCTCATTGTGGTATCAACTTCTTCATCAAAATTTTCCTCCTCTTGCTCCTTAGAAAGTTCTAAGAATACCTAAATAGGAGACAAAGAAGAAGGAAAAAAAATACCAAGTTTTTTATTGTCTTCCAAATGAACAGGAAAAATGCATGATATTTTCATGTGAAATTTACAGGGATGATTTAAAGTCAAACAAATTGACTCACCTTTTCCAACGTACACTGAGAGAGGCTATATTCTTCCAGGTTAAAGTTATGTTTTACTGAAGAGAAAAAATCAAGACTAGTAGTACATGCTTACAATTTATTACTAGGAATTTTTCAAAGTCATATAAAGTAAAAAATGTAAATCATTAATATAAAAAGAAGATAAAACTGAATAAACAAATACTTGATGGAAGGAGGAAATAATAAAAGGTATAAAGAGTTAATATACACATTAAATTAATCATGATAGAATTTTCTCATATTATGTTTCAATAATATTTGTTTTGTTATTTCATGCATGTGTCTTTGGAAGATTCATATGTTCCTTGAGGAACTACATCCTTGGTTGACATATTCTTACACATGAGGAAGATTTCAATTCCATTCCACTCCCTTTAAAAGGACCAATAATCCTGGGTAGGATTATTGGCTGCCCTGAAGAGGGAAGCCACTTCATCTGTCATACCATCTCTCTTCTGGGCTTCCCCACCAGGAAATCTGTATGACAGTTGTCACCAGACTTGTGTACAGTTCACCATTTATACAACTAAGAATCTCCTATGTGTGAGGTACTCTTAAATGTCAAAAATAGAACAGAAAATAAAATAGGCAAAAATCCCTTACCTTCATGTAGCTTGCATTTTAGTGGAAGGAATAGTGGCATTAACACACAAGCACTTAAATATGTGATAAAGTAAATGGTGGCAGCATCTATAAGTTAAAATAAAGCAGATAAAGAAAACAGAGAGTCCAGGGCACTGGACACTCTTTTTTACAGAATGGTCAGGAAAGGTCAGAGTAATAAGGTGATAATTGAACAGAAAGCTAAAAAAGTGAGGAAGGAGCCTGGATATTTAGGAAGGAGACTTCTAGGAAGAAGGTTAGCAAGTGCAAAGTCCTGGGGCAGGAGTGCACATGTGTGGCAGCATGTAGGAAGAGCTAGAATGTCAGCTGTCTAGAGTAGAAGAAGCAAAGCAGTGATTTACATTAATATTATGTCAAAAACAATGAGCCAGGCATTGTTCTAGGCACTTAAAAAATTAACTCATTTAATCTTCTCAACAACCTGGTCAAGTAGGCACTGATGTCATCCCTATTCTAGAGATGAACCATCTATACATGAAGGGATTGAGTAACTTTACCCAGTGTTTCCCAGCTCGTAAACAGGAGTACTGGAATGAGAGCCCAGAAAGACTGGCTCTAGAGTTTGAGCTCTTCACATTATGCTGTGCTGAGAAATTACACCATGATGGAATGCTGTTGGGAATGACACAGTTAAAAGCAGAAAAATGATGATGGAAGACAGAGAATGGACAATTTCAAGCAGCAAGAGGAGTTATGCACATTGCAGAGGACAATCATAGCTATCATTCCTGGTAACAGAAAGGCCAAATAAACCAGCACAGACACAAGGAGGCTGATTGATGAATGGAAGGTTTTTCTCTTGCTTTTTTTTATTAGTGAAATATAAAGCAAGGGCATCAACTGAGGGAGAAAAGTGAGAAGGAGGAGGGTATATAAGGAAAGAGGAGGAGTGAAGAAATAATTTAGGGCAGTTGCTGTGAATCGGTTGTGGATATGCAGGCAAAGCAGGCCACCCAAAGGAGCTTTTTGAGGTTAATGTCATGGATTCACAGTAAGAACAGTCAAGCATGGTTGTGTGTTTTCTGCAGCCTCATTTCCTGCACTGGAGATTAACCTCTTTCCAGAGAGGTGGATCAACCAAAGTTTGGGTTAAATTCCACCATTATTTACTATTAGAATTCTTAAAAATCATGCCCAACAGGGCCTATATTTTAAATGTGTTACACAAGTATCTCCTATGAAAAGTTTTATTTGAATATGGTCACTCTTACCTGTCTCTAATTTGTGAAAGGCCTGAGATAGGGGGTAAACGTCTGCCAGGGGTAGTTTATAGGTCAACAAGGAGGGATACCTGAAAACAGGAAAGTGACATATTTGACTCTGAGCTTCAAGGGGAGAAAATAAATCTTGATATTAGCAACAATTTCCTTTCTTAAAATAAAAGTAATGCAAATTAGTGTATGGCTTATATATGAAATCAAATCATTTGCCAATGGAAAATTTTTTGAAGTAATTCGTCGTAACTGGCTATTATAAAGAGCTCTCCTAGTGAAAATTTGGCATAATTGCTTGTATGCTCAGTTTATGCAGAACTTTTGGTTATTGAAAACATATTCTGAACTATTCCCTTTGATTGGTTCAAATTAGGTTAAGAATTAATCCCAAAATAAAAGTTCATTCTTGTTACCAGAAAGCTAACTTGTAAAGAGAGTTATGAGGTAGGGACAGTTGGACATAACAGTAGGGGAAAGACTTAAGAGACTTTAATTAAAAACTTCCCTGACCTCTGAATAAGAGCTGGAATTGATCTGGGGCATCTTGTTTCCATGCGCTGCTTCTGGCTGTACGACCTAATGTCCTAGTCTCAGCTTATTGCCAAATAGGAGTTTGGTGCTCTCAGGTGGCCCTAAGGCTGACCAGACCTCCAGGACAGACCCTATTCAGACCACCCTTGCTCTTTCTGTCTTACCATTTATGATCTTCCCACCTGTATCAAAACTGCTTCCCTGATTTGTGATACCAAAGTCTAGGAATAGGACCAAGTTACATGTCCTGGCATATACCTTAGACAATTCTATCACATTTACACTGTGCTAAGATAAAAATAACAGTTTTTATTTCCTGTTTTTTTGATGTGCTTATCCCTCCAAGGAATTTCAAATTCAGTTTCCGGTCACCTCCTTGTCAAACAATATACTGACATACACAAGCACACACGTACATATATGCGTATGCAAACACACACAGACACACCCCTTTCCATTTTCCAATCCAGGACTTGAAAATTCCATTAAAGGGAGACTCTTTGATTATCTCAATTGCTGTTTATTTCCTATGGGGGGGAATTCAACCTAAATATTTACATCTTTTCAATTTTAAATATTTATATCTTTTAAATATTTATGAAGAAGCCCAGGGAAGATGTCATGAGGCCCCTGGTGGTCCTATGTGGGTTTGGGCCATCTAGAAGTCCCTGTCCCTCAATCTTTCCAAGTTCCTCTCTGGAGCTGGGACTAGCCCAGGATGGCTGAGAAGAGTACACTCAGGCTTCCCGAGGGGCCGGTTTCCTAGGTAGGTCCCAAATCTCTTACAATCTGGACAACTCAACAAATCGGTGTTGGAGGTCCCTGAACTTTTATTATGAACTCAAATCATGAACTTCTCACAGAGCAAAAAAGGAACCACAGAGTGGGTAAAGCCTATGCATTTCTCCATAATCAAAAGCTCTTTTCACCTTTCCTGCTGAGCAGCCTGTGGGAAAAGCTTCAGAATCTCGGTGTGGACCAAAGTCACTTGAGAAGGTTCCTTCACTTTTAGTTCTAGAGTATAATCCTTGCCAAATTTGTTTTTCAGGTGTTGAATGGAGCCAATGCATCTATGGGCAAGAAGAAGATGTTGGAAAAAAATATTGCTCTTAATTTTTTATGTTATTCTCAAATTTCAAATGTAGGGGAAAGGATGTCACTGAGGAAGATAAAAGGAAGGGCTCTGCAGCTGCTCCCAGTGATTTTGCCCTTTCCATGGGGAATCTTATCTGGGGCATCACATGCAGACTCTGGAGAGACACCCACCGCAGCCTTCCAGACACCATGATGGCCACACGGTCACACAGGGCCTCAGCCTCAGCCAGGCAATGGGTGGTCAAAAGGACACCTCTCTCTGTGTTTTTAACGGCTGCCTGGATTGCCTGCCTGAAATGAGCCAAGAAATTATCCACATTTTTTAAAAAAGTATGAAACAAACAAATAAAAAGATAAAATATATGAATCATATTCAAATCCTAATTCAAAAAAACAGTGAAATGTAAATACTGACTAGGTTTTTGATGACATAAAGAAAATTTTTAAATATTTTAGATGTGCTAATCGTATTGCAGTTAAGTTAAAAAAAAGACATCTTTTAGAGATATTAACTGAGATATTTATAAATAAAAGAATATGCTGCCTAGTATTTCCTTCAAAACTGGGAAGTGGGGAAAGGAAGTGGGTGGAGGTATACATGAATAAAGCCTGGCCTTCCATTTATTGATAACTATTGAAACTGGGTGATGGGAATAATGGATTCATAAATGATTCTCTCAACATTTGTATAAAATTGCTATGATAAAGTTTTTTTAAAAGTTGGAAAAACATCAGACAGTCACAAATATGAGACTGGATTGAATATTTTATTAGTCCAAAAGGTAAGTCCTAGATAGGAAAGTAAGAAGAAGGAAAAAAGTGAGAAAAATTAGATAAACAAATTTGACAGGTTAGGTCAAAGAGAAATAAAAAGGAAATGGGAGATTGTGTCAAGAAGTTAATAGTCTCCAGGGAAACAAAGTAGAAGAAAAAAGGAAACAGTTATATATTAATACATATCAATAAATAAAGGGCAAAATATTTTTGTATTTTAACAGAACAGATTAAAAACCTAAAACTCCAACAAAATATTTAGGATTTTTTTTTTAACCTGAATATCACATGAATAAGATGCAGATTAGATAAACTATTTGTTAAATTTTTTTCCTAGTAATATAAATTATGTCCACTGAATCAGGAACCAGTTTATTTGAGAGTTGATTTTCCAAGATCAGTTTAAAAATGCAACTTTATCTAACATTTATACTCGTAGCTTTGAGAGTTACAATAATGTTTACCACATTTGGTGCTGCCCTGTTGGATCCATGCCTGTAGATGGTTCATCCAGAAGCAGGACAGGTGAATTTCCCAGGATGCTTAGCACAAAGCTCAGCTGCAAGGCAGAGACACATTCCTGTTTGCTGTCACATCCCGCCATCCCTCAGGAAAGCATCAAACACCACACCTACCTTTCTAGTGGTTCCTGCTGTTAATTTCTGCACTGGCACATTCAGATGCTCATGTAGTTTGAAAGCATCCACTAATCTGATGGAAAACAGGATGAGAATATGAGGTCAAGAGAGGATTTTTGGAAAATTCCAGCATGCAGAACAATAACAACATTAGAGGGAAACTTGACAATGTTATTGCCAGAATCTAATTCATAATAAAAGGGGCAAAAATCCACTTACTTTGGAACATGGAAGACTTTTCGCCTTATAAAAAGTTTTTAAGAAAAGCTAGAATTCTGAATGAGAAATTGAAAATGGATGATTACTCCATTTTCAGGTTTCTTAAATTAGAAAACGGAAATGGATGATTCCTTCATTTATTCCTTGTCAATTACTTTTATACAATCTTTTTTTTTAAAGGTCCCTCATTCAGGGATGCAGGAACCCAGGTCTTTTCCCCCATCACTGCTCTGTCACTGACATTCTGAAAAAGTGGAGATATCATTTCTACTCTCCATTCTTTATTAGTGAAATCATGATGAATTGTACAGTCTCCTGCTTCTTGACACAAGGGAATCACAGAACCTCTCTGTACCGTGTAATGGCGACATTTGCGTCCTCCTTCCTCAGCCCCTTCACAGCGGCGTACACCTCCAGGTGCTCCCTCATGGTCAGCATGGGCCACAGCACGTTCTCCTGAGGACAGTACCCCAGGAACTTGACTGTGCCTTCTCCCTGGTGACTCGAAACGGAACTGCATCCTTTCAGTTCCACCTAAAAAAGTAAAATAGCTTTAGAAACACATGTAGCTTTTTTTCCAATCACATAATTACTCAAGAAACTGATATAGTTAATAAAATCCTAAATTATTTGAACATCCAAGAAATATTATAGAAATTACTTCACGTATTTATTATAGAAAACAATTTAAACGACTAACATAAGGGGAGTGGGAGGAAGACCTAATAAGCTTGAGTGGTTCCTGAGAAACTGTGATGTAGAAAAGGTCTTTGGTTCCTGGTGACATCCCAACTCCTGTTATAAACTCTTGATACCCAACAAAAATGATAAAAGAGGAAAAATAAATTTATCCAAAAGGCAAAAACAAACAAACAAACAAAACACCAGTCTACTCTTACAAAGATACAATCTATCTTTATCATGAAATTTCTATTTTGGGAATAGAAACTATTTCCTCATTTTTTACTACCTCTCCAGCCGTTGGCTTTGTGATCCCAGATATCATTCTAATAGATGAACTTTTACCAGCACCATTGGGTCCTAGCAATCCCAAAATTTCACCTGAAAGAAAAAATCAGACTATCAATATTATAAGTGAAGTACTAATTAACATAAACCTTTTTTCACAATGAAATCTTCTGAGATCTATGTATTCCTCAGTTAGTACCGTTTTTAAATTTATAACGTATGTGTACTCGTGTGACTAAACCATGTTCTTTAATTCCTGTAATTATATAAAATATTAGTGCAAAGCTTGTGAATTTGATGTCAATACATCTGTCTTTTTTTCCCCACGATTACTTGTTTCAGTTAACAACATACTCGATTGTTTTCTGTAGCAGTTGGCTGGGGCACTGAATACATATATAAATGATTCCTAAACCTGGGAAGTCAGTGACATTTTCTTCATCCGAAGTAAAATCACCTGTGTTCAAGCTACCATCATCTTTCATCTGAACTGACAGAAAAGCCTCTTAACTTACCCCCCCTTCCAAATTCATAAACAAACGGTAGCCAGTATGTAATCTTCTCAAAATACAAATTAACAGCATGACACAAGTGTGCTAAACGCCCTCCAGCGGCGTTCCACTAACATGGTATAAAGTGGACACTCCTTGCTGTTCTAAAAAGCTATACAAATCTGGCCCTGCTCACCTCTTTGACTTCATTTTTTCCATTTGCAGATATGTTCACTGGCCTCTGTTTGAGACTCACTCACTCTGAATGTGTCTGAGTCCCTGCCCTTGCTGTTTCCTCCACCTGCATACTCTTATCATCACTTAATTCTCACATAGATAGCACCTTCTTGTTACCCAGATCTTGACTTACGTGTCACTGCTCAAGCGAGGCCTTCCCTGACCCTCATCAAATGCAGCCCCAAGTCACTGATGTCATTTCACATATTTCCATGTTCCACAAAGAACTTATCTAATACCTGATATTCTCTTGACAAATTACCTTTATTTATGAACCCCCTCCTCAAATGTAAACTCCATGAGGACAGGAACTTCACTTATTTCCTTCATAATTATATTTCCAGAGCCTAAAACAGTCCCTGGCACACTAAAAAAATACATGTTGAATGAAGGAATCAATGCTTCAACAAGTAAAACTGTGCCTACAAGATAGATGGGCAGTGGATATTTCTAAAAATAATGGTGAATTTAAAAAGTGATTATTCCAAACCTTTTTTAACACAGAAAGAGATATTTCTTGCTGCTATTTTCTTCTTCCTCTTTGAAAAGCAATTTTTCTTCTGTCCCACATATTCTTTGTGTAGACAGCTGGCAATTATGACTGGTTTCTAGAAGAGATGACAGCATGATTTTCCTCTTAAATTTCAGAGACTTTATGTCTCTGCTGGAAACTCTCATGCTCTATGCTGTAAACCAAACCGTATCTTGAGTTGAGAGTAATTCATGTTGCTTGTTACAATTGTAATATGCATTCACTAATGTAGACAGTATTTCTTGCTTCTAAATAGACTGAGAAAACAGCATAGTTTCATGAAAGCCAGCTCATTGTCTTGCCAGAACAGAAGTGGCTAAGGTCATGGAAACATCACAACATCTAAGTCAAATAAAAGAATAGCCCTTAAAATCTTAACCTCTACTTAGCATTTTATAATAAATCTGACTTAAGTTCTTTAACTCATGAGGTTTCGTTCGGTTTTAAAGTTATAGCTCTAATTATCAAAATCCATTTTTCTCAAAAGAAGAATAAAACCGCCACTATGTTATGTGTTCTTTTAACTTCCAGGCCACTTCAAGAAGTGCCTGCATATTTAAGGATTACAGAAATGTACCCAACTGCAAACTTTCAAAACAAAAACCGGTATATCAAATGCTGTTCTTCACAGTACTCGGATGTTTCCATTAACATCCATTCGGTCACTTGCTTTTCTACCTGATCTAAGTTTGAAGTGGTCAGGGCAATTGCTGCTCTTATTCTTTCTGCTTGAACTTCTTCATCTTCGTCTGTAGGTTCTTCTGGATTTGGTCGAGCCCCTCTACTTTGGGGAGAGATTCTGTGGAGAAAATAAAATATGTTACATGTGGTTTTCTAACTGTCAAAGTTCTATCAAAAATCAGTGTTCCTGGGATTTTATTAATACCTCTGTCGCTTCTTTCAGTGGACAGGTGAGGGTGATAATGATGATGATGACTCTGTCACTGTTGCTTTCGCTTTTGCCAAGGATTCCCTTCCCACTAGCCAGAATCCCTTTCTTGGTGCTGTTGCCATCCTTCCAGTAAGCATCTATGGCCCTTTCGAATCTGTCGGTAAGTACTGCTCTTTGCTCTTTAAAATTCAGGTCACTTATTTTCTCTGCTCACTCTGAGCCCATCTGAATTGCGCCAGATATTTTTTACTGCTCATCCTTTCCAGGGTTCCTCCACTTTTGACACATTCTGAACTACGTTCCTAAATTAGTTCCATCCCATCTCTTCTGTCCAAGGATGTTCAACAATCTTGGGTGAAAGAACGGCATATTTGGGTACCCAAGAAGTCTCCCTCAGCTGCTTAGTGGCAGAACTCTGCCTGGGAGGCCTACTTTGTGGCAGCAAAGCCAGCAATCCTTTGATTGGAACGACGATCATCATGCTGCCTCCCTTGTAAATATAAATCTGTATTAAGAAATTGATAGTACAGCCACCATCCAGGAATATTAAAATATGTTATTAAGTATGAAATTAAATTTTATCCCAACCTGAAAACAGGATCCTTTTGCATTCTCTTCTTTCCATATTTTAGTTCCATGCATCTTAGAACAAAAATGAACAGCAAAGCCTGAAAGTAAGGCTAGGAGCAGAGAAAGCCGGTTATATTCAGGCATAAGTTCACATATACTATTTAAACAGTTGAATTAAATTGGTGGTGTTTTGTCTTCAGGCAAAATAGTTGTGAATCATTCTTACGAACTGGGGGAGAAATGTAGCTATGCATTCACAACCCAGCTTGGTGGAACGTGTTTCTTCTCTTCTTCTCACCACCCACATACAGTTTGTCAGTAATTTCTCACCTGGATTATAGTAGTAACCCCTTCCTACCTGGGCTCCCTCTGCTCCTCTTCTTCTAATCATCTATTCTCAACAGAGCTATTCTTTTAATACACAAGTCTGATCATATCACATTGCTTAAAACCCTCCAAGGACTCCTCCTCCATCACTCAAAGTAGAGACAAAGTCCTTTGAGTGACCCAGAACACCCTGTGTAACTCCTTCTCCTGACCTCACACTTTATCCCTTTATTCCTATGACCTCTCTCCTGCCACTCTCCCTCTTGGTCACTCTGCTACAATCACACTGGCCTCCTGGAGGGGTCACCCTTGCCACCTTCTACTGGAATACTCTTCTACAAGTCTTTCTTGACCACCCATCTGACACAGTATACAGTATTTAGTTAGTTTATTATCCATCTCCTTCCACCAGAATATAAGCTCCATTAGGGCAGGGACTTCTGTCTATATTTGCTTCTATGCCTAGAAAAATACTAACACATGGAATTCAAAGACAGTACTTTCGATATGCCAATGTAATCAATCATTTTTCCCTTTCCCTTTTATTGTTTGGCTCTTGCCTTTTTATCTATAATTCAAAGGATTTAAGTTATATTGCATCTGTATTTTTATAAGCTCTCTCAAATTTAGAGGAGCAGTAAACAGGATAAACAAACAAAAAATTAATTTCATATTAAATTGTGGACTTACATAGTCTATTCATATATGCAAAAAGTTAACTCTAGGATTTTAAATCATGTCCAATTGTAATTGCTTTACCTAAAACTGTATTAAAAACACTTTCAAAGTTGGCATACTTCAGATAAGATCAAATAGTTCTAGTAAATGATAGTCATCCAAAAGAATATATGGTGAGATAGAAAGGCCTTCTTACTATCAGACAGACTAGAAGATCGACTTCACTCAGGTCAAAGTTTAGTTCTTGAAATTTTCTGTAATGCTGCAGGGCTTGCTGAAAAGACAAAAAAAAAATGGCTAAATGAAAATTCATCAGCTTTATAACTTACACTTAAATAATATAATATTTCACAGATTGACTCTTCCCTCTTTAAGCTCAATTCTTCTGTGTGTTCTGGTGACAAAGTAATTCCCTACAGAAAAGTAGGGGAGCCTCATTACTGTCTCTCAAGGAGCAGGCAAACTATGTCTGTTCTGCTCTTCCAACACTTTTTAAATTTTTTTAGTCTTTTGGTTTTAACATTTGCTGTAAGTCTACTGAAAGCGTAGCAGAGAGAGGTGCTGGCACTGGTAGAATTTCTAGTGGTTGACAATATTTGTCCTCAGTGCATCACATGAGTCTTTTCAGGGTCCCTTCTTACCCCAGTGGTTACTATTTTCCCATCATGATAATTAGTCCCATCATGTTATTCTTTCTTCATCAATCAATTTATTCAGAAAGTAATTCATGCCTCCTAAATAATACATGACAGATCTAGATGCATATATTTCACCCGGCAAGCCTACTTATATTTTAGGAGGAAAATGCTTTAACCAAAGAAATGAGTTTCCAACTAAGAATTCCAGGCATCGTTCAGCCAATGAAAAAGATTTTTGCATATGGAAGGCTTTCCTAGTTCCCTGACAACACAGGAGATTAGGGAAGCCCTCCCTACTTTCTTTAAAGCCATTTCATCCAGGATGGTGCAGGGCCCCAGAAAGTGTGTACTCCATTGAATTATCTTGCCCTGGCCTCATTATATAGTTTTCTCCACTTGAATCACACTTGTGATTTAATGCCTCTGATCTTTCTTGTTTTAATGCCTTTGTTTCCCTCTGCAGAAGATGCTTACCTCCTGTCTCACTCTTCCACTAATTAATTCTTGTTCATCCTTTAGGAATTATTTAAACATCACTTCTCCAGAAGAATTCTCTGACTTTCTGGAGCACATGGGCTATACTCTGTATATTCTTCCTTGGCACTTTGCCCTTCTTCTTTGTAAGATTTAAGCTTTTTGCATTGATGTGATTGATGTTAGTGTGTTTTTGTCTCCACTAAGCTCTGTGAAAGGCAGGACTGTGCTATCTTATTCATCAGGTGTCTCTAATTACTAGCACAGTAACTAACACAGAATAGTGTTTAATATATTTTTTGAATGATTGAATGGTATCATATCTGAGTTTATCCTCACAGTGGATAATAAATACCCATCGAAATAGATAGTTTTGTTTCTTTCAGTCTGGCAAAAGATTGGAATAGCATTTGAAGATGCCTGTATTTTGCAAAGCTCATAGGACATAACTTTTAACAGCTTTATTGAGGTTTATTTTTCATGCCATAAAATTCTCCCATTTTAAGAGTACAATTCAAAGATGTTTAGTACATTTACAGAGCTTTGCAAGCATCACCACAATTCAACTTCAGAATATTTTCATCATCTCAAAAAAATCCCTCATGCCCATTTTTGCTGTCACTGTCTTCCCACTAAGCTACCTTCTATGTCTATAGCTCTCGGCAAAGCCATTTACTAGGCTACATATTCAACAGTAATGACACAGTTGTAACATTTTTTACCTCTTCCATAAAGGTCATAAATCCAAACAAGGTAAATGAAGGAACTAATACCATGCTGGTAATTATGATAATTAGGGCAAAATGATTGATTGCGACGATGGTAAGCATGATGGCAGAGACCTATAAGACAAGTTCAAATATATTGCATCAGATATACTCAGCCCATCGATATTTGGGAAAAGGTTTAAGATGTAGGTATTCTCATCTCATATATTAATATCATAATCTTCTCATGTGCAGATATAGCCTATGGCCATCACAGTTTCTCCTTTCAGAGAGAGAAGTGAGGAGTTTTTGTTAATAAGAACACATACGATCTTTAGTTCCCCAACATAAAATTCTTAATAGGTAATGACTGGAGATTAAGGTGAAAGCTAAAAATGATTAGACTTCCTGATAGTGCATTATTAAGTTCAATCCAAGACAAAAGGATAAAAAGAGAAATTGCCTTTCTATAGCTAAGGTAACGATATCGCTAATGTATAAAAATCTATATATATTGAAAGTTACACGGCAGTTATACGAAAACAAATAATCCATATTGCCATATAGACTCTCACTGAGACTACTGTGAAGTTTTCTCATTGTTCTCTCTGCTCCATTTTTTCCCCATTCCAAAGAAATGATTTTTCTGAGGTTGTGCATTTTCATTGTAATGGACTCATTTTATTTTATTGGCAAAGGAGGGGAAGGAATAAAGAAAATTGTTTTATTTTTATGGATTTTTTAATTAATTAATTAATTAATTTAATTTCAGAATATTATGGGGGTACAAATGTTTAAGTCCCAAAACAACAAATGTTGGCATGGATGTGGAGAGATATGAACACACTGCTGGTGGGACTGTAAACTATTTTTCTGTTTTTAAGGATCAATTTGATATGCTGTTGAATTTGTTTTGCTAGTATTTTATTGAGGATTTTTGCATCTATATTTGTAAAGGATATTGGTCTGTAGTTTTCTTTTTTTGTTGTTTCCTTTCCTTACTTTGGTATCAAGTTGATACTGGCTTCATAGAATGAGTGGGTAGGATTCCCTCCTTTTCGACATTATGGAATAATTTCTGCAGTATTGGTACCACCTCTTCTTTGAAGGTCTGGTAAAATCTGGCTGTGAATCCATCTGATCTAAGGCTTTTGCTGTTGTTGTTGGAAGATATTTTTATTATTGCTTTGATCTCACTGCTTGTTATTGATCTATTCAAGAGTTCTATTTCCTACTGATTGAGTCTTGGGAGGGTTGTGTGTTTCCAGAAATTTGTCCATTTCCTCTATGTTTTCTAGTTTATGTGCATAGAGATTTTCACAGTATTTACAGATGATATGTTGTATTTCTGTGTTATCAGTTGTAATATCTTCTTTTTCGTTTTTGATTGAGCTTATTTAGGTCCTTTTTCTTCTATTCCTGGTTAATCTAGCAAGAGGTCTTATCGATTTTGTTTACTTTTTCAAAAAACTCAATGTAATCATCAGGGAAATGAAAATGAAAATCAAAATGAGATACCACCTTACCCCTGTTAGAATGGCTTTTATTAAAAAGTTCAAAAACAATAGATGCTGGCATGGATGCAGAGAGAAAGAAATGCTTCTACACTGTTGGTGGGACTGCAAATGAGCACAACCTCTATGGAAAACACTATGGAGATTCCTCAAAGAACTAAAAGTAGACCACCATTAGATCTAGCAATCCCACTACTGGGCATCTACCTAAAGGAAAAGAAGTCATTTTATTGAAAAGACACCTGCACTCGAATGTTTATTGCAACACAATTCACAATTGCAAAGATGTGGAATCAACCCAAGTGCCTATCAATTCATAAGTAGATTAACAAAATGTGGTATATGTATACCATGGAGTATTATTCAACCATAAAAAGGATAAATTAATGCCCTTTGCAACTATTTGGATGAAACTGGAGACCATTATCCTATGTGAAATATCTAAAGAATAGAACACCACATGCACTCGCTATTAAATTGGAACTAACCAATGAGCACACACGTGCACAGATGAAAGCAGAACTCAGTGGAAATCAAGCAGTGGGGGAGGAGGGGATGAGTGAAAACCTACCTAATGGGTACAATGAACACTATTTGGGTGATGGGCACACTTATAGCTGTGATTCAGCATAACAAAAGTGATCCATGTAACCAAAAACATTTGTACCCCCTTAATATTTTGAAATTAAAAAAAGGATCAATTTATCAGTCAAGTATGTATTGAGCACTATATTAAATCTTTTCTGGATCTTATTAATGCACTAATTATAATAAAATAGGATAATAATTGCTAAATTCACTAAATGTCAGGTATTAAGAACTTAGCATGAATTATTTATTTTAACCCTCACAATTCTATAATGTAGCTGCTGTTATTATCTTTTCCTTTACATATGAGAAATCTAGGGTTCAGATATGATAAATAATATTCTCAAGACCACAGTCAGGAAGTGACAAAACTGGAAATTAAAACTCTGTGTGTATGAGCCCTAAGTCTTTATGTATTAGCTTTCTGCCTAAGTTTTTATTAAAAACAACTGGGAATAGAAGCAAATAACTGATAATGAATATTCAGTAAGAATACAATAAGAATTTTAGGTGTCAAATCCAAAGGATTTTTTCTCACTTTATAAGCTCCATAAACTATCTATCAAAGTAGTACACAATCGTCCACATATACATATTTCTCTTTTCTTCATTTCCAATACATCACCCTTTTCTAAATCATACCATGCTCGTGGGTCGGCAGAATCAACGTTGTTAAAATGTCTATACTACTCAAAGTGATCTACAGATTGAATGCAATCCCTATTACAATACCAACATCATTTTTCACAGAT
>CAUYSK010025018.1:0-46728 GCA_963575035.1 Avahi laniger | reverse complement strand
AGATTGTATCTAATATATATGTTATTTATATATTTATTTATATATATCTCTCTCTCTCTCTCTCTCTCTCTCTCTCTCTCTCTCTCTCTCTCTCTCTCTCTCTCTCTCTCTCTCTCTCTCTCTCTCTCTCTCTCTCTCTCTCGGCTCCAGACTTAACACCAACCTAGAATTTCATAAGGGTCAATACAGAGACTCATTTGGAAGACTTTTTTTTCTGAACAGTATTTGCAATTGACTAAGGTTTTTATTATTCAAGGAGCCACAAGATACCAAAAAATTAATTCTGATCTTAAATTTAGAAGCCAAATAATTTAGTAGTACTTCTTCATTCTTTCTCTTAGCAAATATTTATTCTTTCTCCTAGCAAACTTTTTTTGAAAACAAAGATTAATGAAAAGAAGCCTTATTTTCAAAAACTACATGATATACTGGGAGAGCCAACATATAAGCAAATATTTATCATACAGCATAATAAGTGTGTTCTAAGAATAAAGGAGGATCTCACTATATCTTATCAGAAATTATACAAAAGTTTCAGAAAACAGATTCATTGAATAATATATAGTCAGTGCCTGACATATGTTAGGTATTATTTTAAGTGGTGGAGGCATTTCAGTGAACATAAAAGGAAAAAAAAAACCCACAAAATAAAACTTCTCACCCTCATGCAGGTTACATTCTAGTGACTGGGGAAGCAGACCACATACAACAAATATAATAAAGAAGTAAATTACACAGTCTGTTATTAGTAGAAAGGACCTGCACAATTGTAAAAAAGCACAAGGCAAGGGGATCAGAAATTCATTTCTGCTAGAGTTGAAATAAATCTTTCATGATAGGATGTCATGAGTCATGATTACGAGCATAGAACGTGTGAATGACCACCCATTCATTAGTATAGTGAATAATGAAATGATTGCTAGCTGTCTTAGTCTGTTCCTGACGGGTAATTTAAAAATGTTAGACTGGGTAATTTTAGAATGATAGAGATTTATTTCTCACAGTTCTGGAGCCTGAGAAGTCCAAGATCAAGGTGCTGGCAGATTTGGTGTTTGGAAGAATATGTGTGATCATGCTACTCTAGATAAATGCTTCTCAAAATTTAGCATGCATAAGGATCATCTAGAGATCTGGTTAAAACACACATTTCTGGGCTCCATCCCCGATACTCTGATTTAGTAAGTCTCGGGTAAGGCCCAGGGATTTGTATTTCTAACAAGTGTCCAGGTAATACTGATCCTGATGGTAGTTCCAAGTCCACACTTGGAGTAATACTGTTTTAGAAAATCACTCTGTCAATAAAACTGATATTCTTCCATGTTTGCTCAATTGTAAAAATTATTGGTTTACAAAGTACTAAAATGTGTTGAGGGATTGGAATGCTTAAGATAGATATCTTAAAAGTATAATAGCAGTTTCAACTGATTATGTTTCATATCAGCAAGGCACAGTGTTTTACCTACATTTATCTAATTTAATTCTCACAATTTTTATTTATTGCTGTATTTCAATAACGTAAATATTATGATTTACATTTTATGTGAATAAACTGGAGCTTAGAGAGTTGAAGAAATTTGCTCAAAACCACACACCAGGAA
This sequence comes from Avahi laniger, assembly GCA_963575035.1. Taxonomy (NCBI): domain Eukaryota; kingdom Metazoa; phylum Chordata; class Mammalia; order Primates; family Indriidae; genus Avahi; species Avahi laniger. The sequence continues at coordinate 45,130 of CAUYSK010025018.1, read as the reverse complement.
GCAGAGAAAATTGGATTCAAAAATCATCTTCTCACTCCAATTTCCATACTCTTACCCTTCTTCTATATTAAAAATCTGAACTATGATGCTTGGACCTCAAACACATTTGGCTAAAGAAATAAGCATTTCTGGCAGTTTGCATCTTGAAACTAATGGAGCAAGTGGAAAGCAAATATTGCATCCAAAGAACTTTTATTTTGTTTTATTTTTCCTAAACAACATAGTTAATTTGTTACTTTTTGTGAGGGATACTTTTCTTTTTTTTTTTTTGGAGAGGGGCATGTGGGAAGGCAACGATCAATAAAAGTATCCAAACTACTTTAAATTATATAGTCAAATTATTTTTGCTGCATCATCAGTGCCAAAATGGAAGTCTGTTTATACAAGTTTATTGAAAAACTTTATCTTCAGTCTTCTTCTGTTCAGCATATTATCAATAAATGCAACGAACACATATAACATGTACACATACCTTGAGTACTGAGCTATTTGATAGATATGCTTTTAAGCACTTATCAAACATTATTTAATTTGGTAGCTATATTAACACTGCAAGACAGGTGACAGGTTTAATACCCTTTTCATTTTTATAAATGAGAGAATTGATGAGGTACAGATAGGACATATATTTTGCTCAAGGCCATGCTACAAGCAAATGTACGTCCTGGGGTTTTAGTCTAAAAGCCTGTTCTTTTGACCCCAGCACGTACAATGTTGGCAGATGCCAGTAAGTTAGGAGGGACAGTTACAATACCAAATATCAGACAGGGCATGGTGGCTCATGCCTGTAATCTCCAGCACTTTGGAAGGCCAAGGCTGTAGGATTGCTTGAGTTCAGGAGTTCGAGACCAGCCTGGGCAATATAACAAGACCCTGTCTATAAAAAAAGAAAAAAAAACATTAGCCAGGCATAGTGGCCTGAACCTATGGTCGTAGCTACTCTGGAGGCTAAAGCAGGAGGATCACTTGAGCCCAGGAGTTCAAGGCTGTGGTGAGCTATGATCAAGTCACTACACTTCAGCCTGGATAACAGAGCAAGACCCTAAAAACAAAAATCAGACAAACCAAATATCAGATTTATTGCAGTCTTTTAAATTTATAATTCTAATTTAAGACTGCTGAATTATTTCCTCTATGATAGACAGCATTTTAAATTTAGCCATTCATACCATCTCCCATTTTCCCCTTTGGCATTGTAACTTCATCCACATGGTTCTCAGGACTCCTATGCAGAAGGTCTCCAATGACTTAACCAGCTTTGATGTGTAAAATACTATTATAGCTTTTGTGATGTGTGACTTTTCTAGTGGTTAGGCCTATTTGTGGAATGATACTTCTCTGCTAAATAAAAAACTCTATTCTTTGTTCTAACCTGTTAACCAGATATCTAGTGAATCCAATATAAGTGAAGTCTATAAAATTCTCAGTAAATATTTTACAGGTTAAAAATTGTACACATATTTGCATGATCATAGATAATAGTTTCAAAATTATCTCCTAGTACTTCACTTAGAAGAATGGGCTCCAGCTCTATCAAGGATAATATAAGAGGTGCCAGATCACCATTGTTTTTTGAGGCTTGAAGCTCTGACTTGGGTGGGGCAAAGGCAATATATATGTACCCTAAACATTTGTATCCCTGTAATACGCTGAAATAAAAAAAAATTATCTCCCCATAGACAAATTAGTGATGCATTTTTAAATTGCCTGATTGCTTATGTTTTGTATATTGTCATTTGTTTACCCAATAGAAACTGTAGATCAAGAAATTTTATGAGTTTAAAATGGCAGAAATAAACTGAACTGAATGGATTTTCCTTTTAAAATCACTAGGCTTTACTAATTACTATTATTAAGAATTTATATGGTACTTTGTGTTTGTGTATATTTTACAGGCAGCGATTAACTGCTTACCTGGGATAATTGTTGCTATTATTGTCACCATTTTATATGTTGGTAAATTAACAAGGAAAATTAAATCTTCTCGGGGTATGCGTGTTTGTGTGTGGGTATGTGTTTGTGTTTGTGTTTTAGGGACATGGCAAATTTCTGATGAAGCTAATATAGCTGAGACTTTCTATATCCTCATGATAATTGAAGTGAAATGAGAGCAATTTGATCAATAAGGAATCTCAAATTTCTATGGAATTTATTGTTGGAACACTCAGTGACAGTTTTTGCATTTATTTAACGTTTTTAAGGCATAATCATTTTGTCCAGTTCTTCAATCTTTTGGGAAATGTGTTATCTAACTAAGTGGCAGCTGTTGGCTAACCCTCTCATTGGCAATATAATGATCTATATTGGCATTCCCTCCTTGGAATTTTTTGTTTAACAAATATTTTTTAATTCCTTGTTTGATTACTGGTATTGTTCAAGGTACAAAAGAGAAAAAAATTAAAGATGGCCATAGGAATAATTTCTTTCTAGGGAATACAGGTTTATAAACCATGGCAGTTAAGGATGATGGGCTGAATAATATAAGAGTTTTTGGTAAATTAAAAATTCCTATAGGAATTTTGGGCAAAAGAATGATTATTCCCAAGCTATCAAAACAAGGTTTGTATTTGATAAATATGTATGTTATGCTTACTATTTGCCAAGCATCATTTTAAACACTTTAGTTCTATTAACTCAGTCTTTATAATGCTCTTTTAAGTAAGCATTACTGTTATTTTCATTTTTAGTTAGGGTTCTAGACACAAAGAAAGTAAGAAACTTGCCCAAGTCATAGAGTTAACAAGTAGCAGAACCAGGATTCAAACTCAGGCTGCTTGGTTTAATTAGACTTATTCTTAACTACTATTCTATGCTACCTATGTATTTGTGAGTTGTAAAATAAGAATATAATTTAATTTCACCATAATTCTAAGTTTACAGATCTTGTAATGTATATATTTATATTTTATTTTGGTTTTAAATATAATCAATTCTACCTTGAATGCAGTATTAACCAAGTGGGGATTGGAGATACTCCAGAATGTCCTCAAATAGATATTACGAACCAAACGGAACAACACTGATACCTTTAATATGCACTGGACCTAGACAAGCACCAAAATGAGTGAAATAGTCCATGCTCAAAAAATATCATCTTTACTTCCACAAAGACACATGGTTTCTCTCATTTTTCTTAAAGCATATGGCCTTGCTGATCTCGTCTTTATTTTCTCACTTTGTGCAGAGAAATGAGTGTAAGAAATATTTCCCTGTCCTCTTGATTCTAGAAGAAAAACAGCAGCTCCAGTAGGGCGATGAATGACAACCAGTGCTCGGCATCATTGTCAGGGAAACTGAGTGGCATGGAAAATTTGACTCTGCAGATTTTTGCAATGGGTGGATGCTAACCTGAATGTAATACATTTCCTGATTTTTAAAAGAAGAGAAAGAAATGACATACACACATATGCATAACATGGGCACGTGCATACAAAAAAAACACATATCTTGAATTTTGATTTTCTTTATTTGTAAATAACTTAGGAAAGCAAAAACCATAACTGCTGTTATGAGCACTATTAAATGGACCACTAAAAACCTCACTGCAGGGTGAATTAAAAGTCTGGATCATGTCAAAGCAAGAAGGAAGGCAAGGAAGTGAAATTAGGGTTCACACCAGGCACCTCAGGTTGATGCGAATGAAATGAATAAAGCACATCTGCTTTCTCTCGTGTCGTGTCATTCAACCCTAAGAACACAGCCCTCAGGATTTGAAAACCCAAGTATCTTCTTCTTGGTATCAGTGTCTGTATTTGTCAGAATAGTTTAGTCTCTGCGGGAAAAAAAAAAAATCACAACATTGTCACAACAAAGATTTGTTTCTTGTTAAGCCATTTGTCCATGGCTAATGGACTCAGCATTTTATCTAGGATTATGGAGCAGCAACCATCCCAAATATTGCTGATTACTATCACAGAAAGAAAGCTCTGAAATTTTTCTCCTCAATTAAATGTTCTGACATTTAATTAGTGCAAACTAGACACACAGCATCTTCTAGCTACAACAAACTCAGGGGAAGGGGAATTCTTGTACCCAGAAGAGAAAAAGTTGGAGTTAGAACCCAATCACTATTAGATTTTCTTATGAAATACTTAAAGGGCAGGCTTTTCCTGGTCATTTACCAAGTCAAACACATTTATAGAGTATTGATTATGCTGTGATTTTCATCATGATTTCCTAGAGTAAGTTTAAAGCACAGAAGGCCACATGGCTTGTGCTTACTCGAACAGCAGTTAATTTATACTAAGGCTTATGGTGGGGGTGAGGAAAATGTTTCTACAATGCTACTTTTGTTGTAAAAAAAAAAAAGTTGATTTTATCAGAAACAATGTATTAATGACTGTTAAGAGGTATCACATGTCATTTATTGATATTTCTAAAAGAGAAATGAGAGGAGACTTATATAAACTAAGTAAAAAAGGTGTGTAACATCAGAAGTTACATTCAATTAGGGTTTTTGAAGCATTTACTATTATCAAAAAGGGACTAATTATCAGGTATCTATAAATACAGGTATTATTTGTGTACAAAATAGGCAGTAGTGTTTATTTTGTGACATAGTCAATGACAATCAAAGCATGTTCAAAGCATATTGGCTGTGTGAACCACATAAAATGAGAAACATATACAAAAATAGTAAAGAAAATAAAAGAGCAGTTGATGTACAGTGCTATGCAAACCCAGAGAGGGAAGGAAATAGTTGCAAAACATTAAAGCTTTTGCCTGAAATAAGCCCTTGGTAACCTTATATTATGAAAAAGTCCCAGAACACCTAATCTGTGTCTGTATGGCAAAGGCAAACATGGTTTTAAAATTTTGAAATGCACATAATATTCTTCCAGTTTAATAAACTTACCATATAGCATACTTAAAAATTAAAATGTGTTCAGCTGACAAGACAATTTTATTTATCATTAAGGTTCGCTCCAGATGCCACCTCTGGAAGTCTCATCTGAAAGTCTTCAGTAAAATGTCTAAATTTTCTATTCCCCAGAGTAAATGTTTTCTCTCTCTCTCTCTCTCTCTCTCTTTCTCTCTCTCTCTTTCTTTTTTTCAGTTTGACCACAGCACTTGTTTGTGTTCCTGTTAAAGCACCTATCACATTTAACTTGGGTTGTGATTACTTGCGCCTGTATCTCCTGATAGAACTCCAGCTCTGAGAGCACAGAAGCATACTTCATTTGTTTGGGGATCACCCATATTGACTATTATATTATAGTTCTAACTGGCTGTTGGGAATGCAGCTAAGTGTCTACGCAACCTCTACTGCACCAGTGAAAGAATATCAGTTCAGTGCTTGAAATGGTAAATGTGAATTACATTTTACATAGTTCTGGGTTCATCAGTTTACACAAGTGAGGGGATATGGCAATGAGTATAACTGACAGGAATTTACCTCAAGTACCACAGATAGTCTATTCATAAATAAATTCTAAATACAGAGGGAGCAGCTTCTTCAGAAGTGTTAGCCTTTCCCAGTGAAGTAGACCCTGTGGAGTAATAAAGCGTAGTTAGCACTTGAAAGTAGAGAAGAGATGTGAAATAGTTTATGTTTCCCAGGAAATGAAGTGCTTTAATATGTCTCAATCTTTAACAGACTGTTTGGTTACAGAGTTTCTATAGCCGAAGAAAACTCTTATATTCTGATTATAAATTTTGTCAGTTTTTACAAAAATGTATTTGTATTCCACATGATTATCAAGAAGCTTAATTTTAAGAATCACATTTTTGCTATGGAGGAATGGATACTGAGTAAGCGTCAGTGGAAGTCAGGTACTCCTCACCCCATTTTGAATTATTTTCCACAATGATTAATAAATTAATTATTAATAAATTTCATTAGTTTGACTTTTTGTATTAGTTGGTTTTTACAATTGAATTAAAGATCATCACTTTGGCAGTATTTTTGATTACTTATTGTCATTTTAATCAAAGTAGTATGAGCTAATAGTTAAAAATTAAATTTTTCTTAAATATAGGGGAGATGATACTGATATGTAGACAAAGGGAAGAAATGGAATTCTCAAACCATCCCTTTCAGTTGTTTCTATTGGAATAAGCTTTCGTATTTGAAATCATAGTAAAATGTTTAGTTGAAAGTTACCTTGTTATACGAATATTATATACATTATATATAATCACTATTGACTTCACATTTTGATAATTGAGATTATTCTTTATAATACATCTCCATTTTTCCTTTTCCCATCCTATAAACATATTATATTATGATTGTGAGGTAAGTTAAATGCCCATGTTTACCTTATTATGCTGCACACACCCACACACACACACACACATCTTGCTCCCTGCTAATTAAGGATATAAAGTAATCATTGTGTGCTCACTGATAAATAAAATTGTTGAGTCCATATATTTTGTTATGACAGAAAGCAAGAAAGCTTGCACTGACTAAGAGATCAAGTCAAAAGGACAGGACTTAACTTGAAGAAACTGAGAATGGCAAATGTGTGACTCTGAGTGTCATAAAGAAAAATGATCCTAGATGATAGAGATATATTAAATAAATGAAAACCTATGAATCCACAATAATAATAACAAAAAGAGAAAGAAAAGCTAGAAGAAACATACTTGTCCTTATTTATGGTGGTTAATAAATCAAACACTTATTTTCAAAATCAGAAATTAATAGAAAACAGGTAAGCATCTATCTTAATAAGAATGAAATTTTTGAGTAGCCAATTCATTCTAGTTGTTGACTCAAAAGTCTAATGAAGAATACCTGCTTGTATAAATTGAAGGAATGATACATTTTGAAAATCATTTTGAAATGGCAATTCAAGTAGGAATTATCAATTGGTGTTTAATCAATAAGATAGAAGATTAATGAAGAGTTAAGCATTTTTTGTCCAATTTCTTATAGGCAATGAATATTTCATATAGAAATGAATATACTAACAATGGAAGATGATTCTAACATTATTGAGCCTCCATTGTAGGATAGATATTACTAGTTGCTTTAATTATGTTTTCTCGTTTAATCTTCAAAACAATACCATGACTTAGTGGCAATATGGTTTAAAAAGGAAAATAATAGAGATTAAAGTAGTTAAGTAACTTGGAGAGAGTCACTCAGCTAGGAAATGGCACAGCTAAAATCCAAACTCTTTTCTGATTCCTTTCTCTGTGCTATAAACCTCAAAATTAGATTTTTCAATACTTATATATTTTATGATATTTATCCATTTATGTATAGGACTATAATAGTATTATATGATATTATTAATAGTTTTATAGCATGATATCATAGATTTTTGAATGATATCTGGAAAGGATTTTGATTTTTAAGTATGCTATATGGTAAATTTATTAAATTGAAAGAATATTATGTGCAAATAGCCTTTCTAGTATAGCATATTTAATCTATGCACTAAAATTAATTTTTTGATTATACTGAAGCATATGTCTTGAATGATTCCTGATTAAGAGCAGTATTGGTATGATGAGAAAACTTTGTACAAATATGTTATTGCATATATTGTGCACTCGATGGTTATTATAAATGATGTGATATATTTTTACATTATATTATAAAGATCAATTAATATACAGAAAGGTTGAAAATAAATTTGATTTTTATACTAGGTTTTACAAACTGCAAATACATAATTTCAAGAGATTTCAAGAAATTTCTTTGTCTTGCACTTCATTGAGTTTGGGTTTGAAAGTAGAACAAAACATATGCATGATTTCTTCCTTGATTATGCAAGGAGTCAATTGGAAGGCAATTTTAGCTTAACTCTACCTTTTTCATGGAAACTTCTCCCCTTCTGTCCCCAAAGAATTAAAAAAAGGATTTCATTATAAAACATGTTAGAATTCACTTCTCTGTGCTGTGATACCTATAAGGAATACCTTCTATTTTGCCTTGAACTAACACTACAAACCCATTACTTGAGGTTCAGTTCATTTTGTCCTACTCAATAACGCTGGAAACTGATTCCATGATTTAAGCCAAATGTGAGAGATGGTTGATGCATAAATCACTCTTGGATCACCAAACTCCTTACCTAAAACTGTGGTGGTTTCTGTCCTGTCATATAACAGTAAAGAATACAGACTGACTGTACATGTTGTAAATAGGTGCAAATCATGAAATAAGTATCAGCACTGTGGGATTGAACTCGGCCTGTTTTCTTGATAATTATGTTCTAAAACAGTTTGAACTATTCCACTTCACCTGTGATCTGGGTCACAAAGCCAGGTAATGTCTTTTGTTGAGGATAACATGTACATTGTTGACATCTTTCCCCCTAATCTCATCCTCTTTCCAAACGTTCAATGCAAAATAAACCAGAAACCAATAAATTAAAATGAAAAAATCAAAATAGAAAATGGAATGATATGTACTGGTTTTACACACATATATATATTATATATATTGTATCAGAGGTACAAAATACAGTATTTCCTTATTCAGCAATACATATATTAAATTGTTTCTTTAGGAAAAAATACATCTACATATATTTTTATATGTTAATACCCAGCTTTACTTCTCTCAACTTAGCTTTCATAAGGTATTAATTGTACAGTTGTATCAGATTCAATGAGCTATTTTGTAGGTAAAACAATGAGAGTAGTTTCTAGATATTTATTTTCAAAGGAATACATTATGAGCCTTTTGTAGTTCATAAAGAAAAAACTGAGAAAATGGATTTAATCATTTAACCATTTTCTATGTTAGAGTTAGCGTTAAGTAATTTCTAGAAAGGGCATGTCTCCATTTTGTATTATCTTTGTATCCATAGAAACAACTTGAGCCTGTTCCAGTGTTCATGTCATTTGTTCTTAACTTCTCTCTTCAATGAGATGAAACACAATGTACCCTCCCCTTCCCACACTGCCAATGCTAAATGACATAAATAATGATCAATAGATATGTTATTTTTCATTATTACATGTATAAATTTGTGGCAAAAGCTTTTGTTCCTTTTCTTATTTTACTTTTATGGCACAGAAGTCTCTGAGTTTCGGAAGGTGGAATGAGGAGTTTCTTTAGAGCCTTCCAAAAGATGTAATATGCATATAAGAATAAGGAAACACACATCTTGATATTCTGAATGCCCTTAGGAGGATGTGCAGGGTCTCCATTCACCAATGTCCTAGATGTTTGGTGGTCCTGTATGTCCTTTCTCATATTTCAGTTTGGTGTAACAAGGGAAGGAGCCAAGTTTGCTTTTCAGGATTAGGTCCCATCAATTAAGAGGTCTCAAATCAGCATGTCATTATCCTCTGCCCAGTTTGAGGTCTTCAGTTTGGTTTATATGCCCTTTAATTCTCTTATCTGACATTACCAAAAGAGTTGACATACTAGGTAAAAACATACAACATATATACTACTAAATAACTTAAATACACAGCAAGTGCCCTCTACTCATACAAAATGGAAATAAGATATGTATAGCTCCACCCATCTTAATTACTTTATAAACCTTCTTCTAACCCATCATTCTTCTATATCCCCTCCCAGTTCTTGTTCCATAGAATGAAGTAACATGACATTGAGGACAAGTTCTGCAGATGAAGACAGCTAGCAATCATTTCATTAGTCTTATAGTAATGAATGGGTGGTCATGTAATAAATAATTCATCTATTTTATTACACATCAACTTTTATAATTCTTATTGACATCTATTATCACATTCCTTAGAAGTTCATGAAATGTCAAAATGTTGGTTTTGAAATTCCATAAAACCAAAAGTTATTAATATTAGCAGCAAAGATTGACAGAAACATTTTTCTTTTCCTTTTTTAAATTTCATTTTTAATTGACAAATAATAGTATATATCTATGGGGTACGATGTGATGTTTTGATATATGTACACATTGAGGAATGATTAAATCAAGGTAACAGATCCATTGTCACACACACTTGTTTTTTTATGGTGAGAAAATTTGAAATTTACTCATCTAGCAAATTTGTAATATATAATACATCATTATTAACTGTAGTCACCATATCGTGCAGTAGAGCAATTGATCACTAATATATTCCTCCTATCTAACTAAAACTTTCAGAAAATAAGTGAGTAGAAATTAAAAGGCAGCATCGTGCGTGGTTTGCAATTACTCTGTGTTATTTTCTGCTTTAAAATCTCTTTATGTATTAATTCATTCATTCCTCAGCAGGTAATTAGGGAGCACCTACTGTGGGCCAGACAGTTACCTAGTCCTTGTAGATGCATTGGTGAAGAGAAAAGACAATGATCCCCTTGTGGCGCTGTCACTGTGGAGCTTGTATTCCAGTGTGCCCTTCCTTGTATGTGCATGCCCAGACCCATGGCACGCATACACAGCTTTCTTGAGTATAGCACAATCTACCTAGCAGACCTGATGTCAAATCTGGGGTCTAGTACTAATTAGCTCATGAACTTTGGCAATTTCTTGCACCTCACATTTATTAAAAGAGAATAAAATACATGGGAGCGTCAAAATAATTGACCAAAGTAACATGCAAAATAGTCTTTAAAATGTTAATACTCCTCCTGTTATTGAATAATGAATAGAACTTTAGATAAAGAATAACAGTATTGTTATTCTTCCTAAAGCTCTTTGAAATGCCAAATCTAATGATTTATATTTTACCTTTCCCAGGATAAAAAGTCTCCCCTTTTCTTCAAAATGTGAAAATCTATTTATGTTAAAAAAAAAAACAAAACTGAAAACATGCTACCAATCTCCTTCCCTCTATCATCCAAAATGTCAGGGAGAATAAAAAGATCTCAAGTGTAAAATAAATAGAAAGGGAAACATCCTTCATCCAACCAAGTACGTTGTGTTTTATCCCCCAAATTAAAGTTACAATTCATAATAGCCTGTTGTCCAGATTAATACAAAGAACTGTGACTTTATAAGCACCTACTAGGAGCTCTGTAATGAATAACAGACCCCGTCATCAGAGTCAGAGCCAAATAAAATTGGACAACAGAATTTTGTTTCTTCAGAGTTGCTTAACCCATTGGAAGTATTATTTTTCTTTTTCTTTGCACACATAGGTGGTGTTTATTTATTTTCACTATTGAACAATCTTCTATTGCATGAATGTACCACAGCTCATTGGTTTATTGTATTATATTAATGTTCATGGATATTTGGGTTGTTTCAAACATTTTGCTGTTACAAATCATGCATCACTCTGGTTTCTGCCTTCTTGAACACATAGACAAGGATACATATATGTGACAGAGTTCAGATGTTCATTATATACATATATGTTTTATATATATATGCATATACATATGTAAACTGTATATATGTGTATATATACAGTTCACATGTATGTGTATATATATGCTGTATATATCATATATACCTATACTCTTACATATATTCATACACACACACACACACACACACACACACACAGAGTTGACCCTTGAACAATGCAAATTTGAACTGCATGGGTTCACTTATATATGGATTTATTTCTATCTCTGCCACGAATTGGAAGTCTTTTATATGATTGTCTGTAGCTGTAGATACCTCCTTCTGACTCAGCCTTTCCCAAGTTGTCCACTGTTACTTGCTTGAGAGTATGTTTCCCGGCTGGTTCCTTTTCTCTCACTGCAATAATTGTGTTCTAAGCAGGGTTACATATACAGATCTCCCAGTTGGAAGGGGAAAAGTATGGGGGAGAAAAAAAGAAATACTAGGCTGTAGATTGGGATTTTCTGTAAAATTTTATAACAGGGACAAAATATATATGGGCATCAGAGTTGTGTTTAATTAATATGTGATATTCAATTGGGGGCTGTATAGATTAAATAAGTTTAGCAGCTTTAGAAAATAAGCAGACAGTTTCTTCATGAGTTCCTGCCGAGTTGTCACTTGTTAGTGACTAACTACCTGTTGGGTAAGTAGTCACAAGACAGAAAAATGGGTAAGAGTCAAGGCTCAACTTTGGGAAATTTGAACTGCTGGCCCAGTGGTACTCAGGATTCCTGAGTCCACAACCCACCCTATGTCACAGAATTTAGGAGACAGTGCATCTTGTCTGAGTGAGATGAGAGAGACAAAGGAAAGGCAGGTGCCTCTTTGAAAACAGCAAACCATTTTTGCTTTGCAGAAGCAGACTTCCTCTCTCTCAAGCGTGAAAGAAGCTGAGACATGAAGTCAAAAAGCAGACAGGATGATCTTTCTTGCAGGAAGCCTGATTCCACAGACATATTGGTGAGAACTTGTTTGCTTGTGTTCTCGGAGTCTGAAAAAGTAATTCAGCACAGCTTTAACCGTGACCTTTGATTATCTCCCTAATCCTTGCTTACTCAAGATGAGTAATAAAACTGCCCTTTGCAGAATCCCTATCTCCAGAAGAAACCTTAGATGCCAACTTCAAAGGTGAGGAGGAATCAGGCTGTGATAGAATTTAATGATCTGTTTTCACCCCCAAGTGGGAAAGAAAAACATTCAGAAGTGATTTGAGAATAAAAATGGAATTTTGACTGCAGCAGTCTGCTAATTAATTGGAAAAGTGTTCTGGAAATATTAATGTATCAACATAACTTTTACTTGACAGTTGACCATGTATGAAATATAATGTGAAACTAATGTTTGAATGTTTTTATTTATATTTCATATTAAGAAGTACAGTCACAGGGGAAACAACCTACATATTTTCACATATTTTTGAGAATTATATGTTTTACCTACAGCATGTGAATTAATTTGTCCTGAAACTCTGATTAGCAAGTATTATTTTACTCTTTTCATTGATAAAATATGAGGCATAGAAAGACAAAGGACTTTGCCCAAGGGTATAGCAGTAGCAAGTGAAATACCCAGGATTTGAACATCATGCTCTCTGTAAGCAAAAAGACAGAAAAAGTGAGCTGTGTAAACTAATGCCCCTCAACCTTTAGCTAGGTACTTGAACTTTTAGTATTTTATTAATAGTTAGGTTTCTGAACCTTTAGTTGCTCTGGGTACCTGAGCTTTTAATACTCATTTTCCAAGAGAGTTGTGGAGAGCTTGGTTTCAGCACAAACGCAGAGATCTAAAGAAATGCGTTGCTTTGAGTACTGGGCTGCAGCCGGAGCCTAGACATAGCATAGTTCTCAAAGTCAGATGACAGTCATGGCCCAGTCCAAGATTCCTGGTGTAAGGTGCTTAAGAGAACAGCTTGTGAAGCCAGACCATTGGGATTTGAAGCCTACCCTGAGTAGCTGTATGACCATAGGAAAAGTACTAAAATTTCTGTGTTTTATAAGCTTTTCATAAGGATTCAATGAGTTAATATACGAGAGGAGTTTATATGGGTCCATAGCATGTATTTTCTCTTATTATTGTTCGTTTTCATACAAGTAACTTGGAAACAGGGTATAGGAGGTATAGGGAATAAGGAGCCTGACATTAACACCCAGGAAATCTGGCCAGTGGAAGCCAAGAAAAATGTCCAGTCAGAGTAGGCTGCAACCGTGCAGAATAAGAGAAAGCCCTCACTTTGTAGGTGTTTTTTTCCACCCTTCAGGCATGCCAGCTGCCAGAGACTCTGTCTTCTGCAGAAAGACTGACTGTGGTCTTCCCAGCTGGTGACTGCAGGTCACTGCCCTGATGCGGATTGTACAAGGCTGCACTTTCAACTGAAACCCTTTGATGACTGTGTCTGGGCAGGGCCAGAGTGTCCAGCGCTGGTAGTGGCTTCCAAAGCCCCAGAATGTAGTGAAATTTTATTGGATTGAGTTAGAAGGCTCTTGGTGTTTTCTCATCAGGACTTGAATTTAAGTTGCCATTGGACACCCATTCAGGGATTATTTGTTTGCCAGGAGAAAATTACTTGGATTAGTCTGTAGTAAAAAGAGAAATATAACAAAGAGTATAAGGCTTTCTCACAGAACTTTCGGCCTAGGGGTATGTTTGGGCCTCACACAGGCCTAAAGGAAAGCACTGGAAGCTCTCAGGAGTCAATGTAGTTACAATTTTCATCCCCTCTGTCTCCCTCATCACCAGTGCTCAAAGGACACGTGGTCTTTTCCATGAAGCTGCTCTATTACTTGCTTACGTCTATTACCTTCACATATCAGGTTGGGGCTTCACAAGTTGGAGCCCCAACTCCAGCTTTACTTGCTATTTTAATTCAAGAGGACAATGAAGATTGAGTTGCGCTTCCAGATCTCTGAAAAAGGAAACAAAATCTGATTGGCTAAGGCTTCATCAATCAGCAAGGGGTGGGATTCTTCTTTTAAGGGTGTGGAGATAGATTCTCTGAGTAGAGAGTGAGATGGAAAGGAAATCATTAGTTGTTTCTAATGCTATAGATGTGGAGAAATTCTGCTCAATCAAGTTTTACGATTAAGAGATGCTGTGTAAACAACAGTTCCAAAACAGTAGTAACTGGAGAATCTGATAATTGGCCTGGCTTTGCCTTTGGCCATCTACATCTCCCTGTTCGCATGCACGCCCTCTCTTCTCACTGTGCTGTTGCATTGATTGATGCAATAAAATTTTTTTAAAAATATGTTCCTTTAAATTTCCAGGAGCTGAACAGTTGAAGTGCACTTAAAATAATGTATTAGAATTGCAAATTATATGTATGTCACTTTTTCTTGACTCTACACCCTTTGTAGGACAACTCTGTATCTTATTTAAGGTTATATTCCATTATTTAGCACATATAATACACTTAAATAAATAAAATAGTGAATCAGAATGATTTAAGGTATTTGCTAACAAGAAGTATTAGTTGGACTAGAGTAAGAACTTAAGACTACCCTGAAAAATTTTATGTATATTTATACTTTATTTATTCTTGATTAGGGGGGAGTCTTTAAAAATAGCTATGATATTCTACTGTGAGTTATGGCTATGTGATTAGCTCTGCCAGAAACTTTGAGTAGAAGTGACATGTGTCACCTTCAGCCTGAGATTATCAAGAATTGAGTCTCATGCATCTCTGTATTTCCTTCTCATGGTTGTCTGGGAAGCCTTGTGCTGTAGGAAATGTAGCTACAAGATGGTTGAAGGCAACTGATATGATTGAACTTTGTGAACTTGAAAAAGAAACTTGTGACTCAGAGATTTCTCTGCTATTGCCGCATAGTCTCTGCTGATTAATGCAGTAAATCTAAGCAAAGGGGTCATTTTAGTT
The DNA here is from genome assembly GCA_963575035.1 of Avahi laniger. Classification (NCBI taxonomy): domain Eukaryota; kingdom Metazoa; phylum Chordata; class Mammalia; order Primates; family Indriidae; genus Avahi; species Avahi laniger. Next base: position 30,022 of record CAUYSK010025018.1, on the reverse strand, counting down.
TGGCCTCGAAAAATAAATATGGTTTTACTAATTGGGGAAAAAAAGTATAATTCTTCTAGATAAAGAAAAGAGTAGTTAAGAAGAAATGAAAGAATGAAAGTTCATTGTCTGGTCAGAGAATATTACAGAGTCCTTTTGTTGGCAAAACTGATGATATTTGCCTGACAATGAAGGATTTTTATGAAATTTTGGAAGGCTTTGAATAACATAAGTCTAATTTTTCACTAAATTTGGACTTTTAAATATTTTCCTATTTAAAATATATGGTTAAGGCTAGGTGCAGTGGCTCATGCTTGTAATCCTAGCACTTTGAGAGGTCGAGGTTAGAGGATTGTTTGAGGCCAGGATTTGGAGACCAGCTTGAGCAACAAAGTGAGACCCATCACCACAAAAAAATGGAAATATTAGCCAGGCATAGCGGTACATGGCTGTAGTCCCACCTACTCAGGAGGGTGAGACAGGAGAATTGCTTGAGACTAGGAGTTTGAGGCTGCAGTGAGCTATAATGATGCCACTGTATTCTAGCGCAGGCAAGAGAATAAGAGACCCTACCCCAAAACTTATGATTATAGTTATCATTATAAATTATAATTTCTCACAGTTAAAATCACTTAAATGATATATTCACTCATAATTCTCCAATCTTTTTAGATATAGTGCTGAAAGGCTCCTTCTGTTCTTAAATAGGGTAGGTAAGTAAGAAGGTACAGAAGAATGTTTAAACCTTAATCATGAAAGAGACTCTCCTTCAGATAGTAGACGATAATTGGACAAGATAATGACTGGATATCAATTCATGTTGGCAGGATAAGCATTTAAAAGATAAGGAGTTTGGGATATGAATGATTGCCAGGTGATGAAAGCTAATGAAATACTCTTATGAGAAAATATAATCAGTGGGGATATTAATAATTATTTAGTTATCTTAAAAATTTAATCTTCCCTCCTGTAATGTATGTAAACATTTTCCATCTGTCTGATTGCCACATCTTATTAGATAACCAGGTATTTAGTCTTGTTATTTTTAAATTCTCATTAGTCTGGTTATCGCTGATCCAGGCATGTGGACTTCTTCATATGAGATAAAATAACTTTCAGAAAGTAATGAGATAAAAATAATTTTATATGAGATAAAATAACTTTCAGAAAGTAATGTAAAAATATGTTTAAATTTAATTCTCCATGAGTGAGATGAGGATATAGATGTGTTCCGGGTCGTGTAAACCAGTGGAAGCTGAGATTCCAAATGTTCTTATTATGAGTTCATCCAAATGAATAATTAATTCAGCATCTCTGGCTGTTACCCTTTTAACTGTGAATGACACTTATATTTCTTTAAATAACATTCTTTTAATTCATTGTTTTGTGCATTAAAACATAATCATTTACCTGTGTCCACCAAAAGCTATACTCTAAGATATTCTTAAGCATAACTATTCCAAAGGACAAGTAACACAATATCCTTCAAAAGTAAAATGGATAAATAAACTGTAGCATATTCACAAATGGAATTCTATGCAGCAATAATAATAAGTAAATACACTATGTGAATGACTCTCACTAATATTTTGAGTGAAAGAAGCAATACTCAGACAAGTACACATATAATTTCATCCAAATAATTTACAGAACCAAGATGATTTGGAAATGTCAGAAAATAATTATTAATTCTCTGGTGAAAAAGATGGCTTTACTTTGAATTTACACAAACAAGGTGAAAGTTTCAGGTTTTGTACATTAGATCCTGGAGGAAAAGAAAGGCTTCCAGATGAGCTCAATGGCAAAGGCTGCATTTTTAGAAAAAAAAATACATAGACAAACATTTATCAGGAGAAATAAGGCAACTCAATGGACCATTTCACATTGATTACCTTAAGTGGGAACTGGATTACAGAATTGCTTAAAAGATACAATGCAAAATTAAATAAGGGTAATTAATTAGGAAATGTGTTATACACCTTGACAAACAAGGAAATAGTAATTAGTTTTAAGTTGGGATATGAGTACACTAGTTAAAATAAATGATGCAATAAATATTTTATAATAAACATTATGTACTGAAAAAAGTTCCAAGTCCAAAGAAGAATTACTTATTGAATGTTGAGTAAAAAGTTTAATAGTGATAATTTAGGACCTTGAACTTCCCTTTCATAATATTAATTATACGACGTATTAGTTTCTCATTCATCATGTGTGTTCCCAAATAGTCCACGAGTCTACCTAAGCCTATTTTATTTAGCCTTACCTCCTTAATGCCCAGCACAGACAATAGTATGTATTGAAATAGCCACAATTAAACACTAAAATATTAGTGGAAAAGGTCAATTCGAAGAAAAATAATGTCCAATAAAAATCAACAATAAATATTGATTGGTAAGGGTTATTAATGTCCAATAATTTGGTTTCATTCTTTTGCATATACATATGATAAAGATAAAAAGATATGATTGCCCTACATCCAATCATTAGGTAGCCCATCAAGCTAACTGAGGAAAAATATCAGTTACTACAAATAACAAAGAATACAGACTCTAGGAAACTCATGCTGAATAATGCTAACAAAACAATCAACCACCACAAACAGCAATAACAAATTCTTGGTGGCAGGAAATTGAAAATACAATAACTCGAACAAAAAGTTTATTAGAAGGACTCTACATCAGATTTCATATGGCAAAGAAAGAATCAGTTAACTTAAACATAGGTCAGTTGAGACCTATCTGAAAATCAGAAAGAAATAAATATATAGTGGTTCTACTTTTCCCATAAATAAGCATATAAATATATTTATACATATATAAGCAAAATGACAGACATAAGTCCCATCTTATCATTAAGTGCATTATATATGAACATATGAAACATTGTATTGAAAAAGTGGCAGTTGGTGGAATGAATTAAAATGGTCTAACTACATGATTTCTATAAGAGACACACTTTATAAATATTTTTTTATTTTTAATAATTATGGGTACATAAGAGTTGTATATCTTTATAGGGTATATGTGATGTTTTGATACAGGCACACAATGTAAATTAATCAAATCAGGGTAATCACCTCAGGCATTTAATGTTTCTTTGGATTAGAAACATTCCATTTCCACTCTTTTAATTATTTTAAATTATACCCTAACTTATTTTTGATTATAGTCACTTCATTATGCTATCAAATACTGATCATTCTATCTAAGTAACTATTTTTGCACTCATTAACCATTCCCACTTTATTTCCTCCTCCCTGCTACCCTTCCTATCCTCTGGCAACCATCATTCTAATTTCTATCTCTGTAAGATCAGTTATTTTTAGTATTTAGCTCCCACATATGAATGAGCACATGTGAGATTTGTCTTTCTGTGCTTGGCTTATTTAACTTAATGTAATGTTCTCCAGTTCCATCCATGTTGTTACAAATGGCAGAATTTCATTTTTGTGGCTATATAATATTCCATTGTGTATATGTACCATAATTTCTTTATCCATTCATCTATTGATAGATGCTTAGATTGATTCCATACCTTGACTATTGCAAATGATGCTGCAATAAACATGAGAGTGCAGATATCTTTTCAATATACTGATTTCCTCTCCTTTGGATATATATCCAGCAGTGAGATTACCGGACTGTATGGCAGTTATATTTTTAATTTTTTGGGGAACCTTCATACCATTCTCCATAGTGATTACACTAATTGACATTCTCACCAACAGCGTACAAGAATTTTCCTTTCTCCACATCCTTGCCAGCATTCATTATTGCCTCTTTTTGATAAAAGCCATTTTAACTGGGATGAGATAATATCTCATTGTAGTTTTGATTTGCATTTCTCTGATGACTGACTAATGATGTTAAGCATGTTTTCATATACCTGATGGCCGTTTATATGTCTTCTTTTAAGAAATGTCTTTTCAGATCTGTTGCCCATTTTAAAATGAGATTATTGATTTTTTCCTACTGAGTTATTGGAGATCCTTATATATTCTAGTTATTAATCCCTTGTCAGATGAGTAGTTTATGAGAAACACTTTTTATTTAGAGACACAAATAAGTTGAATATTTAAAAATTGCTTACATGAAATTTTAATGTATGTAAAAATATATATTGAAAAGAAAAAAGATATCAAGTCAATAACCTAACCTTCTACCTCAAGAAACTAGAAAAATAAGAAGATACTAAGTCCAAAGCAAGCAGAAGAAAAAAGTAATAATAAAAATTAGAGTGAAAGTAAATGACATAGAGAATAGAAAAACAGTGGAGAAAAATCAATGAACCCAAAATTTTGTATTTTGAAATTATCAAAGAAATTTACAATGCTCTAACTAGACTGACGATGGAAGAAATAAGGAAGTCTCAAATTAATAAATTCATGAATAAAGGAGGAGACATTACTATTGACCTTAAAGATTTAAAAAATAGATTTACAAGGGAATATTGTGAGCAATCACATACCAACATTCAGATAATCAAGATTGAATGGACAAAATTCCAAAAATTCAAAAATTATAAAACTAACTCAAGAAAGAAAAATAGAAAATCTGAACAGACGTATAACAAGAAAAGATATTGAATCAAAACCTCCCAACAAATAAAAGCCAGATGCCAGGGGGTTTCAGTGATGAATTTTATCAAACATTTAAAGAATTAATATCAATCCCTTATAAATTCTTCAAAAAAACAAAAACAGCTTGGGGTACTTCCCTAAAAATTCTGCCAGGCTTGGTGGTATTACTGGATATCAAAACCTGACAAAGGCATCACAAGAAATGAAAATTACAGATTAGTGTCACTTATGAATACCGACGTCAAATTTCACAACGAAATACAACTGGATATGTACATACAAAAAATTAAATTATACCCCTACCTCACACCAAATACAAAATTTAACTCAAAATGAGCCACCCACCTCCTGATACAACCTTGAGTGTCGGTGTGACCTGTGAACTGCTGCTAACCAAGAAAATGCAACAAAGATGTCAAGACCGTGATTAAGTTACATATTAATATATTATATAGTCTTATAATATCCTCTCGCTAGCATCTTACTTGCTGGCTTTCTTGACACAAACTGCTATTTTCAGCTGCTAGATAAAGAAGTTCTTGCTGTATGGCAAGGAACTGAGAGTGGTCTCTGACTAACAACCAGAAAAAAACCGAGGCCTCAGTTCTGCAGTCCACAAGGAACTGGATTCTTTCAACAATCGTGTGAGCTTGGAAGCAGACTCTTCCCCGGTGAAGACTTGAGATGAGATGACATTGACACTTCGATTGTGAGCATTTGGGAGATCCTAAAGCAGAGAACCCATCTAAGCCGTCCTAGAACTCTGACACCTGAAAACAGTGAGACAAAACCTTATGTTGTTTTAAGCGACTAATTTTTTGACAGTTTGTTATTCATCATTAGATAACTAATATAAAGGATAAGAATTAAGTGAATGACAAGTGCAAAAAAGATGGATATGGTCATAGCATGTCACTAAAATGTCTTGATCTTAGAAAAATGTACTTCTTTAAACTTTGATTCTTTACTACTGTGCTAGGTACAATGTCTAATTTATGGCAATGAAATATTATTTTTAGATTAAAATCAGTTTATGAGATCAACTGATTTTTGAATAGGCTTTAAGAAACCTATACTAATACAAAGTATTAAGTATACATATTAGCCGTCATCATCATAATTACTATGTAGTATATTTCTGGAAGCCACATGGTTTTAATATAGTTGTAGAGCTAATACATACAAAACGCCTAGCATGTTGGCTGGATCTCATGTAATAATAACTATTATTCTCAGTTCCCATGGCGAGGAGTACATCAAAATCTAAAGACTATTAGACACAAAATGAAAATTGTCTGAAGGCTCACAACATCAAGCTGGTATCCTTTGGAAAATACTGTGCCCCTCATTAACAAGTAATGTTTCACTAATATCTACTTCCCACAAATCCCATGTGTCCCATTGGACATATTACCACTAAAAATTATTATTACAGTCACAATTTTGCAAAATGTTTATCATCTCTAGTAAGACCACTGTGTAATTATTATCATTTCACAGCTTAAGGTTAAGCAACATTTACTGATTTTGCTATTAGGGTGATTTAATAGTATGTCAAATCTCTGGAATGGTAAAATACCTTCAGGTGCACAGTATCTTTCATCCACAAATCCCTCCTATTTACAGCTATCAAAACATATCATTACAAGCAAAAGGCAGGAATATAGAAGTGAACAAATACATGCATAATTCATAAACTGTTTTTCTCTTCTGCTAGCTTTCTCAAAACCTTCTTTTCTTTAGGAGATGCCCAGAAGCATGCATTTAGATTAGTTTATTAACAAGAACATTAATCAGGAATCCGTGTTTTAAGACATCTCGTTGATCAGGAAGAAAAAATAAGATGCCTATAGGAAGATGTGAAATCTAATACTATTGCAATACATTTGTAATTATCTCGGTCATGATTTATTAATTTAACAACTCAAAAAGAAAAAATAATGCACTTGCAATTAATATATACTTTATAAGCCAAAATACATATTCTCAAATATCATAAAGCTTTGCATATGTCCATCTTAGGAAAAAGTGGCAGTTTCATTGACATTTTGAAATGATTTTTCTATCTATGATCATTCTCCTTCTTATTAAAGATTGACATCTGAACACAGGAAGTAGTTTCAATCTTATTTTATGGCTGAAAAAACTGAAGTCAAGAGATTCATCTAAGACTGAAAAGGACTGTAAGTCCCATCTCTGCTTGATCTTTTCCCAATCACTGTGTTAGACTGCCTTCTACCTTGAAAACCAGTGACTTGTGGTCAGAGAAAATACAGTTTTTGTGAACCTCAGTTTCCATTTCTGTATGTTAAAATGGATAAGACTCATTATCTAGCTGATAATATTGGAATGAAAATCATTAGACCTAAGAGATTTCAGAGAACATGTACATTTTAAGTATTAGTATTACTAATAATATACCTTTAATAACATAATAAATGAATAGCAATCTTCACTATGACTGTTCTGTTTGGTAACATATAACACTTGCATCACAACTAGTCCCTTAAAAGATATACAAATCATTGATTTTATAGATCAGTCCTTATCATAATCCATGTTTGAATTTAAAGCTTTATTTCCAAGAAAATATGCCTATGATTAGAATCAGACAAATATTTTTCCTCTAACGATATTGTATATTTTCTATATTAGATATGTTATCTGGAAACTGAAATTGCACAGTATACATAAATCATGTGAGTTTAGAAAATAATATGAACATGGAGGAATGCAAAATTTTTTCCTGCTTTTAATAAAGAAATATAATTGATTTCACACCTTTCAACAAAGAACCCAAGATTCAAAAGGCGTTACTTGTGTTATGCTATGGTAACTTATTAAAATTATACAGAAATTATTTCCCAAATCATTTATATTTATTACCTATTAATTTAGACCTTTTTTTAAACATTTCTTTAAAAATTTCCACGAAAAACATTTTATTCAATCATTGCAATATTATTAAATTCTTATTTATGAATTTCACATTTTAGTTTTTATGTTCAGTAAGAAATTTCTTTACAGTTTCCATAGCAATTACAAACTTCAAAGACCTAAGAAAGGATTGAAAAATTTCCCAAGAGCTGGTACAGCCAAAATGATAGAAAGATGAAAGTGAATAAGTTGCTCTTATTATTTTCTATTTCAAGCTCCTCATACATTAGTGACTTTGCCAAAAATCAGTAATATGATCAGTTTCTGTCCAGACACCTGCAAAAGAATTCATTCTAACAGTAATTCTGCATCTCTCTAAAGTATGCCTATTACTGTTCCATTAGTAAAGCATTCTTTTTTCAGGTTTTCTTTTTGGAAAAAGGAAATGCACTGGTCAAAATATCTGAGGTGAACAGTTTCCTTTAGAGTAGTAAGCCAGACCAGGGAAACAGCTGAGAGTAAGGAGACGAAGAAATAAATCCATGACGTGAAATAATGAGTTAGTATTTGATGAGACGCAATCTCTAGGGGCTTTAATGTTTTGTCTTTAAAATGAGATACTTCATTTCTAAGGCCCTCATAATGTTGAAGATTCTGTGATCTAAAATACAATTATAAGTATCTTCCCAGGAATGTCAGCAACTGAAAATTTTCCTAGTTTTGATGCAAAGATAGCCCTATCTAATACTAGAAAATGTTTCTTGTTATCCATTGGATAACTGCCCCCCACAATCCAATCCTTGGAACCTTTGAATATGTTATCTTAAATGGTAACAGGGACTTTGCAGAGGTGGTTAAATTATGGATTTTGAGATGGAGAGATTACCCTGGCTTATACAGGTAAACTCAGTGTAATGACAGGTCTCTTTATAAGAGGGAGATGGGAGGATCTGATGATGAAAGCAGAAAGAGCAATTGGAAGATAATATGTTGCTGGCTTTGATGATGTGGGAAGGGTCCGCAAGCCAAGGAATTCAGGAAGCTTCTATGTACTGGAAAAGGCAAGCATTCTTTTCTGAATCCTCTAGAGGGAATGTAGATCTGCTAATATCTTGAATTTGGACTTTCAACCTCTTGAGCTGTAAAAGAGTGAATCTGTGCTATTTTACGCTAGTGAATTTGTGGTTATTTGTTATGACAGTAATAGGAAATGATACACCCACCCCAATACAGAGATATAGATATACCAAATATGGGTGAATGTAATAATTTGGAAAATTTTCATTTCATTTCTACTTGGAATATCTAGAGCTGAATTATCCTAATTGTAATTTTTAAACTGTTTTCTATAATAAATATTTATGGTGTGAAAGTTTGAAAAGAAAGCTGTTAGAGGCAGCCAAACAATATTTTAGAATTCATTTTGCTCATTTCGAATTTAATTTTTCAAAAATATATGTTCATATTTTATTAACCGAAGTGTAAAAATTACATTAATGGAAAGTATTCAACCATATTATGGGATAGTGTCTTCAGTGTTTGAGCTTATTATATATGGTTTACTGAATATTAACAAAAACTGCAAAAATATTTTTAAAAGGCTATATGAAAACCATAAACCATATATTATGTACCTTAAAGGAACTATTGATTTATGTGTTTATTTTTTGGTAGGAAATACATTTTAAATTCTGTACTCTTTTTCTCAATGAAAGAGAATTTCAATTTGTACAAGAAAAAGTATTTATTAGAATGTTAGCAGCATAAATTCTGGATCTGGACTGTTGGTCACCAAATCTTATGTGTGTGACTTAGGAAGTTTAGTTATTCTATGCTGTATTTACTCATCTGTAAATTAGAGCTTAAAATAATACATTGTTGTGAGGGTTATTTGAGTTAATACATGCAGCACTTTGATTAGTACCTGATACAATGTAAATAAAGGTTCAGTGTCTTAGCTACTTATATTGCTACTCTTCTTATTTGATCCCAAGTAGTCCAAGTGACAACAAGATTTTACTTTATCATTTACAAAATACGGTGTTGTATTCCATTATAAGACTGGAACACATGTTCCACTATAAAATGAATACATATTTAAAACCTCTACAAGGATCTACAGGATTCCCTCTCATTTCTGTATCACTTTACCTAAAGAAGTTTTAATGTTTTTTAAAAAAATGATTGACTCATACAGGAACATGGTTTCAAGTGTTAAGAGCTTTTCCTTCCTAATTTTTTTCTTTAAATTTATTTTATTTTGAACTATTTTTTAGATTTATAAGAGTTGCAAATCCAATACATACAGTTCATGTATACTTTCACTCAGCTTCCTCTAATATTAGCTTCTTAACATAATGATGGTACATTTGTTCAAAACTAAGAAATTAAGATATTAAATTACAGACCTTATTGAAGTTTTACCAGCTTATTTAGTATTTTTTTTCCTATTCCAGGATCCAATCTAGCATACTACATTGCATTTGGTCATAATTTCTCCCTAGTTTCCTCCAGTCTGTGACAGTTTCTTCCTAATTTTTAAAGCAGCTTGTCTTGTAAAAATACAGGTATTTTGAAATCTGCTGATTTGAATTCTTGCAAAAGGATTCGACTTTGAAACAAAAATTTCCTGATCACTGTTTAGATCTTTTAATTGCTAAGTTTTTAAATCAAAGAGAGTTAATGAGTAGCTTCCTCAGCAGTTTTAAATTTTGATTTATTTTAGTGAAAAAATATTCTCAAATATTTTTTCATATAATGAGGGTTTTCAAAAATTTTACTTTTTAACACCAGTTTCAAACAAGTCAGACTTTTGTATTGCATATTAATTCCTCACAATCAGGTAATGAATGACCCATATGTGATGGACAATACTTTGAAATCCTGACAATTATTTTCTGTAATACCTTATCAACCCTTGTTCCTCCTCCTTTCAAGCTAGAGTATATAGAATCCATTGTCTCAGAAGCGAAAACACTTAAATCTTGCTTTTTGAGCTTTATATTGGTTGGATTCATTGCATTATAAATAAGGTAATGGGAGAATGATGAAAATCTGTATGATTCTTGCCCATAAGAGTTTAAGAACCTCCACACTACAGCATGGGGATATTCAGAGCAAAGCAAAGCGACCTTAGATTTGAATGATTCTCCCTTCTGTTTCTTTTGTTTTTTGGCATGTTTCTGGGATGGGGAATCATACAAAACTCAGATAGTTGGGGGATTTGAGAGCAGAGGAGGCCTGAGAACAAGCATAATATCCAAAATATCCTGGGGAGTCTAACAGGATATGGAATGTCATGATAAGTGGTACATCTAAAATTAGTAGCCCTGTGCAGTGCTGGAGAACAATGCTTTTTGGGCATTATGGCCAAATGTTTTCTGTCATGTGGTTCCGTGTTACTAGTCTAAGGTTCCTATTTTCCTTTAGGGAAAACGTGACTTAATTTCATTTGTGAATTTGGAGGAGGAGCTGGAGATATATATATGTATGTTTATATATATATATATCCACAAACATATATGTATACATCTCCAAATACATATATAAAATATATATTTTTATATGTAAAATATATATTTTTTCAATCACCTTGTCCTGCTTCCAGAAATCCCATGTTTTACACTATTTTCCAGCCAGTAAGTTTTGCATAGGCAAGTCTCCATGTGTGTAAGTGTATGTTGGGTTTGGGGAGGGGGTTGGATGGGAAGGGGTGACGGTATTCCATTGCAGCCTATGACTGTCTGGGTTTCATGAAAAGGAAATCCACTTGCCTTCACATAAAAGCCATATTCACTAATAATAAAGGTGATATTTTGACCTTCATATGCCTGATTCGTCTATACCCTCATTTTGTTGCAAATTCATGCAGCAAATCTAGCACTGGTAATACCTAACTGTACAACACGTAGACTATTATGTGTCAAGCACTGTTCCAAACTCTTTAATGTAATCACATTTCAATATTTATGATTATTCCCATTTTTTACATGAGGAAATTGAGATCCTTAATTAGGGTGTCTCAGGTTACATAGATAGTGAGCAGTGGGACTGGGATTCAAACCTAGGAAGCCGGGCTTCAATCAGCACACATGCTATAAGAATTGCAGGTGTTCTATTTAAAGATCCTTCAAGTTCTAGTACTATGAACGCAGTGGCCTCATCCTAGGCAGGAAGAGTGGCCTAGATGTGGCCCAAATGCCCATGTCTATGATCTAGAGCTGAGAAGATGAATCTGAAAATAGAATTTGTTCCTCACTCCATGTTTTCATAATAAAAAATCTCCCCCCAAATTAAATGTGACATTTTTGGAGTGGTCAGCAACCCTAAACTCCATAGGAGCTTATTATAAACATTATCAGTTATGAAAAAATGAACTTACATTCCTTGCCCACCTGCAGTCATGGGCCGAAATTTGTAGCTGCTATGTAAGAGTAGGAGTAGTTATTCACAGCTCTGCGATATTGAATTGGGCTCGTTTAATCAATTAAACATATCATTAAGCCACATATGCTGCTGTAATCATGTTTGATAAAATAGATATTCGGCTTTGTTGGCAAAATTGAGGTGTTTCACTGTTTTATTTGGAATTAATTATAGAAGTTTCACTTTCCTCACTACTTTAGTAAAAATAAATAAATATATATGGACATAAATGCATAAATAGAAATTATGAAATGCATTATCTTCTTGATTAGAAATATAAATGCTGAAATAAATGTGACATTAAGTAAAACTCATTTAAAAGCAGTGGGATTGTTTTAACAGCTAGCATCTCTCAGTGTAGCAAAGATGAAATGACTACATTTTGACAGCAGCTTTTATGTGAGCTACCCTTTCTACAGTTTTTCTTGCTATTGCTATCAGGCATCACTGCTCACTTAATAAATAATATGTCAATGAATGATTTAATCACACGTTTATTTGCTTTTGTTTATGTATCACATATTTTTAAAAGCTAATTAATCTTTCTCATATTCATCATTACACATATATGAAACAAACACATGGAGAGAATAAAAAAATACCTCTACATTCATCTAATTGAACCATAATTATTTCAAGTAAATTCAATATTTCTTAAATCTTCCAAATTATATATTTTGCAGCAGTCTGCTATCTTTGTGTAGAACTAACAATGATATTTATGTATGCATTCTTTCGTTCATAAACATTAAGGACCTGCTACATATTAGGGGTAGTTTTAAGTACTGAGAATACAGCTTTGAAGAAAGTTCCTCCTATAATGAAGTTTATAGTTCAACACTGAGTTTACCATGTGGTGAGAGTAGACTTCCTTGTTTCAGACCATAGGGGAAAAGTATTATGTTTTTCATCATTAAGTAAAGGCACTAGCTGTAGGTTTTTCATAGCTTCTGTTTATCAAGTTGAGAATTTTCTCTTTTACATCTGGTTTGCAAAATAAAAAATGTGAACAAAATCCAGTTTTGCATTTCTTATTATGCTAATATAGTGAATTTTTGTAGTTTGTTTCATTCATGAAACTTCTCCATTTCATTTAAATTGTTGAAGTGACTGGTATAAAGTTCTTCATAATATTCTCTTATCAGCCATTTAATATCTGTAGATTGTGTAGTGATGTCACCTCTCCCGTCACTGATATTGGTATTTTGATACTTTTTGCTTTTTTTCCTGGCTGGGCTAACTAGAGACTTACCAATTTTATTGAAATAGCTTTCCATTTCATTGATTATTTTTCTGTTTTTTACTTCTTTGATGTAAACTGTCATCAATTTCTTTCCTCTTGTTTGGGGTTTTATTTGCTGTTCTCTTGCTGGTTTCTTAAGATGGAAGCTGAAATCATTGGAGACTTTATTCTTTTCTAATATAAATTTTTAGTGAAATGAATTTCTCTCTTAATGCTGCATTAGCTTAATCTCACAGATAGTGTTGCATTTTCACAGAAATGTTGCATTTTCATTTTTATTCATTTTCAAGTAAATTTTTATTTTGCTTTTAAGATTTTCTTTGATACACAGATTATTTATATATGAATGAATTATTCAGTTTACAAATATTAGTTTTTTTCAGATATACTTCTGGTATTACTTCCTGGTTTACTATCAATGTGCTCAGAGAATACAGCTTGTATGATTTAGAAACTTTTAGATTTGTCAAGACTTGTTTTATAGTCCTAAATAGGTTTTATCATGGTAAATGATCCATGTGTACTTGGAAAGAATGAATAGTCTGCTGTTGTTGGATGGAAAATACTATAAATATATATTAGGCCAAGTTGCTTATAGTGTTATTAAACTCTTCTATATTCTTACTGATTTTCCGGATACCTTTTACATCAAATACTAAGCAGAGAGAGATGTTAAAATATCTGATGTTAATTGTAGAATTATCTATTTTTCCTTATAATTCTATCAGCTTTTGTTTGATGAGTTTTGGACTTCTGTTTTTATATACAAAATGATTTGGGTTTGTTCAAGTCCTCTTGACAAACCTCACTATCATGAAATAAACCTTTGATCACTGGTAATATATTTCTCCTCTAATTTACTTCCTCTGATATTAATGTAGCTACTCCACCTCTTCCCTGGCTGTTTTTAGGATTTTCATTTTTACTTGTTTTAAAAAATTTTATTGTGGTTTCATTTGATTAATTTTATTATGTTTCTTAAACTTGGGGTTTGTTGAATTTCTTGGATCTGTGGCTGTATAATTTTCATGAAATTAGTAATTTAAAATAATCTTTTAGGAAAGACATTATTTTTGTATTTTCCCAGTTATTCTCCCATTGTGGCCTCCAATTTCACATTATTAGGCCATTTGAAGTTATTCCATAGCTCACTGATATTTTGTTAAGTCTTTTCTTTACTATGTACTCTATTTGGATACTTTTGCTTCGTTTTCATGTTCACTGAACCGTCTTTTGCCATGTTTATTCTTCCTAATTCTATTAATTATATTTTTCACCCAGACATCATAATTTTTATCTCTAGAAGTTCAGTTCGGGTCTTTTTAAAATATCTCTTCCATGTTTGAATTTAACATGTTTAATCTATCCTTAGGTTTTTGTTCATAGGGGATACCATTATAATAACTGTTTAATGTATGTGTCTAATAATTCTAAAATATGTATCATTTCTGGGTAAGTTTTAATTGGTTATTTGTTCCCTCACTATAGGCTCCTTTTTTATATGACTCTTAAGTTTTTACTGGATGCCAGACAATGTGAATTTTACCTTTCTGAGTGCTGAATATTTTTGTTTTTCTATTCTTATAAATATTCTTAATCTTTGTTATGGTACATTATTAAATTAAATTAGAAAAAGTTTTACTTTTAATCTTCTAAGACAGTATCAGCAGCATTTACTTTAACATTTTATATGGCTCACTACGGAGACAGAATTTTTTCTGAATGCTCTACCCAGCAATCTATGAGTTATAGGACTTAGAATCCTGGTTGGAGCAAATCATTCTCCTTTTTGCCTTTGTTGCAGTGTCTTGAGAGCCACTATTTCATGCACATTCCTCACTCCTTTTTTTTCTTGTCTTTTTGGTTGGGAGATTTGGGGAGATAACTGCCCTCTTATTATATCTGGGCCAAAAATATTTAGTCAAAAATGTTTTCTAGCAACAGGAACTCTCTTTCATTTCTGATGGGAATGAAAAATGATATAGCCACTTTGGAAGACAGTTTGTCAGTTTATTACCAAACTAAACATGTGCTTACCAGATAATCCAGCAATCATATGGTAAGCACTTCTTGATATTTATCCAAAGGAGCTGAAAACTTGTGTCCACACAGACCTGCACATGGATGTTTATAGCAGCTTTATTCATAATTACCAAAACTTGTAAGCAACCAAGATGTCCTTTAATAGGTGAATGAATAAAATAAACTGCAGGTCAGGCGCGGTGGCTCACACCTGTAATCCTAGCACTCTGGGAGGCAAAGGTGGGCAGATCGTTTGAGCTCAGGAGTTCGAGACCAGACTGAGCAAGAGTGAGACCCCATCTCTACTAAAAATAGAAAGAAATTAGCTGGACAACTAAAAATATAGAGAAAAAAATTAGCTGGGCATGGTGGCATTTGCCTGTAGTCCCAGCTACTCCGGAGGCTGAGATAGGAGGATCACTTGAGCCCAGGAGTTTGAGGTTTCTGCGAGCTAGGCTGATGCAACGGCATTCAAGCCTGGGCAACAGAGTGAGACTCTGTCTCAAAAAAATAAATAAATAAATAAACAAACTGTGGCACATCCAGAGAATGGAATATTATTCAATGCTAAAAAAATGAGCTATCAAGCCATGAAAAGGCATTGAAGAAATTTAAGTGCATATTACTTTGTGAAAGAAGCCAATGTAAAAAGGCTGCACATTGCATGATTTCAACTAATTGACATTCTGTAAAAGGCAAAACTATGGAGACAGTACAAAGATCACTGATAGCCAGGAGTTAGCAGAGAGGTTAGAAGGATGAGTAGGCAGAGCACAGAGGACTTTTAGGTCAGTAAAAATGCTCTGTATGATACTATAATGATAGACACATGACACTGTACAGTCATCCAAATCTATAGAATGCACAACACCAAGAGTGAACCCTAATGTAAACTATAGACTTTTGGGTAATTATGGTGTGTCAATGTGGGTTCATTAATTGTGACAAATGTTCCACTCTCAGGAAGACGTTGATGATGTGGGAGGTTATGCATGTGTGGCGGCAGGGGTGATATGGGAAATGTCTTGTACCTTTTGCTAAATTTTGCTCTAAAAATATTTTCTTTTCCCTCTTAAAAAGTAAAACTCGTAAGCTTTTGATGAATATGTAGAAAATCTTATTTTCTAGTTTACTACGATTTGTTTCAATGTAATGCTTTAATATGTAGAAGATAGAGAACTATTTTGCAAAACTGTGCACAAGCACATTTTAAGTCTTATCATATTTTTGGATATTTTCTGAGAGTTTTGGCATATTTCTCTAATGATGTTTATGATTAAAGTATGTTTGATATCAGTTCAAATGGTGATTATTATTTTAGGATTAGTCATTTCTTCTTTAGTATGAATATGATTTTTAAAATATTTAGAAATAAAAGACCACAAAATTACAACCCTTAAATAAATGTAAAGTCAAACTTTAGTACACTTTGCACTCTCAAATTATTTTTAAAGTTATAAGCACCCATGGTATGATAGTAGCACAACTGCTAAATAATGACAAACACTGAACAGATGTATCTTAATCTTAACCTCCAATAATATTGCATCTCCCAAATATTTCTACTATGGTTGATAAATATAAATATTCATTTTAAAAACATCTTAAAATAACAAAGGGTAAAAATATTTATGCCAAGTTTAAATACAACCCCAGAAATAACCTGAGAAGTTTAATTATAAAGCCTGGACATAAAATGAAATACTAAAGGCATCTGATGTTTGTAAAGACAATTGTGTATTTTTTAAATTAAAATTTATAAAATGTATACTTATAGTATAATTTGAATCATTAGTTTTGAGTAGTCTTTGAAACATTTTGGTGAGATCTTATATTTCCACAGATTATAGACAGTAAAATCACGCCTTGGCATTTAAAGTCAATTACATAATGGCTTGTCAAAAAGTTCTAGTATATCCTTTCAATCTATCCTGTTATTTTTTAACAGAATTTTTCCCTCATTAGGATGTGGGACTTCAAAAAATTTTGAAGTGAGAGAAACAGGTAAAAATATGTGAACAAAAATATTTGATTACCCAGATAATTATTTATAAAAAAATAAAATAATTGAGTTTTGTCATTGAACTATTTTTTAATGTTGAGAACCTTCATTTTTTTTTACCTAATCCTTCATATAGATTTAGTTTTACTATATTTGAGGGATTTTTTATTATTTTAAAATTAAGATTGGTAGAGGAGAAATTATTGAAGCTTTTATCTTTGAACTACTTCTGTTGAGTAGAATAAAAAAAATCACATATTCCTTTGAGGCACCTGTCTTGTTAACTTCAGTATAGATTTTGTCAGCATGAACACTATGAACAGTATGACTAGGCATTAAAATTAATTTCATAAGAAACTGAAGTGAAATTATATTTCACATGGGTTTAGTTTGGCAAAGTATTTTTCATCAGGGCTATGGGGCCATTTACAGGAAGTACATGGATTTTTAAATGGACGTAACTGATGTACGCTATGAAGAATATTTATCATAAAATAATTAGCATGTGTTCTCACTAGATATTGACATATATTACTGGTTCAACAGAGTATCAGTTGATCTAAACTCCTGTAAAGAGAAAAACCCCACTGGTTTTCTTTCTAACACCACTTATTCCTCCTTCCATTTTCTAACACTGCATATATACCTGAAACTGTTTAATCTTTTGATAATGGATTGCCAAATTATTATATACTTCATTATTATTTAGGCATAATCAGGATTTTTAATATGTAAAATTAGTAGATTATAACCATAAAAATGGAATAAATTAGTTCTTAAATGGCAATATGATAAATTTGGTAGGAATTACAGAAAATAATAAGTTCAAGACGTAATCTCTACCTTCAAGTAGTAAAATAATTATGGGGTAATGAGTGTTTATTAACTTGTTTTTAATATAATTTATTATTTTTAATGTAAAAAATAACTGTGCCACAGCTTGCTTGCAAAATTCCTGAAAATGTAACAATCACCGCCTGAAAGCTGATGTTAACTGGTTGCATCACACCACCAGCAGGTAAAGCAGCCATTTTATTATGCACAAGAGTTTGGTTGTTTAGAAATTCAAAAAGGACACAGGGAGGTCAGCTTGTCTATGTTCCGCTTTGTTTGGGTCCTCAGTTAGGAAGACACAAATGGTGGCAGACTAGAACAGCTTGGGCTGGAGGATCCAATGCCAAGATAGCTTCTTCACTCACTTTTCTGTGATGTGGGCAGGGCTCAGCTGGGACTGTCAATCAGAGCACCCTCATGTGGCTTCTCCATCGTGTCATTCTAAGTGTGGTCATATTTCCTACATAACATCTCAGCAACACCTCCCTTTCTGGCCTAGTTTCAGAAGTCAAATACCATCACTTCTTCCATATTCTATTGGTTGATGCAATCACAATCACAAACTTACCGAGATTGAAGAGAGTGGGTTCTTGGATCTTCCCTCTTCATGGGATAAATATTAAAAAATTTGGAGCCATGTTTGAAAATCACTACACTGTGCCTACAATTTTGTATTCTACTTTTCCACTTAACATTATAATATAAACCAGAAACATCTTTCTTGTAAACATCATTTAAATACCTATTTGGCATGATCTAGCTGTCCTAGCAAAATTCGTCACTGCAGATGCAAATATCAAGTTTTAGTGCTATTGAATGGTTTAAATAGGAAAAAGGTAGTGTCTCTTTATACAAGAGATATCTTCATAATAAGGAATCATGAGAGAATAAAACTACTTCATGGACATTTAGCTAGGTGAAATTATTGTGAAAGAGTATCTGCATAGAGAAATACATCTTTGAACATTTCATTGAAAATTACAGGGCATATTTAATTTCACGAAAGAATATTGGATGTTGTGTGTATTTTAGCAAGTGCAATATAATATCATAGAACTACTAAACTGCAAACTTTCTGCTGCATCAGCCAATCTGTGTTTGTATCTACAACTTGGTCAGAAGCCAATAAAGCAAAAGAGCTTATTCATCTCGCTAAGGGGTTGTAAGCTCTATTTATTTAAAATGGAGTTTGGAGATTGGCTTTTTCCATTTTGATATGAGTCGTGTATCACTTTCATTTAGTGACATCAAATGTTAAGCCTCAGTAAAACTGCCTAATAGGAGAAAAAAATATGATGTTGACTCAGTGATAAACAATTCCTAAATAAAAGAGGATGCTGGCACTGAGATTAGTTGCATAGATTTTAAAAATTGAAAAAACAAGAAATATGTTTTGGCAATGTGTCTACTTTTGAGAAGCTTCTATTTGTAAAAGAAAATTAAAAAAAACCCTAATTCCTATTTAGGAATGCTAACTATGATAATGTACCATCTCATTTAAAAATATTGACTGGAATATTTGTCATATACCTAGTAAACCAGAAAGAAATAGGAAACTAAACAAGAGCTTCAAAGGTTGACCTCCTTTTAATGACTCTTCCTCCAAATTCATCATTTTCCTGTAATCCAATTTAGAAATGTTGTAATTATTCTCAACGATACATACTTCATCCTAAATCTTACACAGGCATTAAGCAGCTTGCATTGTTTTTTGTTTTGTTTTTTTCCCCTAAGAAATCTTTTGTATCCATTTCTTCCTTCTCATTTTATGGTTGCCATCTTGCCATCTTAGAATAGATGAAAGGGTGAATATTAATTTTCCAAGGCTGAAATTGCCTTTTTAAAAGAATTTAAATGCTTTTAGGTAGGTTAACTCCTCATTAAGTCTGTAGCTTGCCCTATGTGTTTTAATAAATATGGTTGTATATCAGTATGACCCACAAAGGTATTTGAATTAGTGATATTTTGCTGTTTATATCATCTCACCAATACCTTTTCAAAATGTCTTGCTTTTACCCACTCACTCCTCTACACTCTCAGCCATAAGCTTATTACACTAATCCATACTGTAAAAAGAAGCTACGATAAACTTTTTTAAATACTTGCATTCATATGTTATCCTTGCTTTTTAACTATCCCTGATTCATGGTAGTGTGCTATTGAGTATGTTTTCTTGAACTAGTCCTATTGAACTTCTGCAAATATATTTCCCCTTCTTCCTCATCATGGTCTCTACACTCAAATCAGACTTGCAGAGTAGATGCTTTCTACATACTTCAATTCACAATCTTAAAATACCTGATTTTGTCTTAATTTAAAATGGGTCATCATATGCTCATCTACCTTTTTCAGGTGTCTAGGAATGGGGATGGCCAGGCATACTGTTTCA
Organism: Avahi laniger; assembly: GCA_963575035.1. Taxonomy (NCBI): domain Eukaryota; kingdom Metazoa; phylum Chordata; class Mammalia; order Primates; family Indriidae; genus Avahi; species Avahi laniger. The sequence continues at coordinate 9,669 of CAUYSK010025018.1, read as the reverse complement.
TGCCACCAAACCCATGGCTGGAATCACCCCAAAAACAGTAGCATGGGAGTTCCCAGAAGGGAGTGCTCCAAACCATCCTGAGGTGGGGTTGGCTGGGATTCCAAAGCAAGAAACACTAAATGCCATGGCGATCATCAGTCAGAAGCATTTATTGTGGGAACTTCTTACAGAGTGGGCTACAGCAATTTTTGTGTGTGTCCACAGTAAAGGGGTCAGGTTATGAAGTTTATAGAGGGTTTAAGGAATTTGACTGAGAGCCAGGGCCATTTTCTTTTAATGTTTTGGTCAAAAACTCCTATATCTTTATCAGTTCCTGGGAATGTTCAAGGGCCCAGTTTGGGTTCAAGTCTGCTGGGAACAACCTGCAGCTGTCTGGGCCACAAAGAAGTCAAGGTACTCTGTGATTTTCCATCAGGAAATAGAAATAAAGTCAGGGGTACCAGGTGACCCTACAATCCATCCCCCTTGAGTCGCTCTTATAATCTCATATGCCCCCCTCTTTGGTGATGTTCCCTGAGCTGTCAGGAAAAAGGTGGGACACCTGCAAGGTCCTTTTCCCTAACTGTATGAAACAGGGTAAATAATACCCATACCAACAGTAAATACTGGTGCACATGACAAGACATAAGACCAGAATTCCCCAAAGGCTTACTAGCAGAGATTTCCACCAAAGACCCCATGCAGGAGTCACCCCTCCCTGTGGTCAATTAGCTATAAGTTCATTTGTAAATGAAGAAGGGATTGATTAATTTTAGCTTCTTCATCTCTAATTTAGACACAACGTTCAGTTTTTAAAAGAGCATGAGTCCCCCGTTGTGCAGCCGTCAGCATATCTAGAGCCATTCGGTTGTGTAGGACCACTTTCCTCAGTGCAGCTGTTTCAACATTCAAGGCCTCCAAACCATGATCAGTGTCTTTCAAAGCAGTTGAGACAAATCTTCAAAGGGCTTCTACTTTCTGCATGCTATCAACAGAGTCTCCCAGAGGCACAAATACAGTCAGTAAATAATCCCATCAAGAATAAAGCAGACCTGCTCCACAGAACCCTCCAGATGGGATTGCTGAGGAAGACAGGGATGGTGTCAGAGATTCTGGAGTGCATCCACAGAAAGCTGAGTGTGCACTGTCCAGGCTACCTTGGGGGAAGCCAGGGCGTAAGGTTAGAACCACAGATCCACTCGGTACCATGCAGGGAAATCCAGTATATTACTGGCCTATGAGACCAGTCTGTGGGAAACCAAATTGTGTCCCTAAACATAATGGCATGTTGGTGTTGAGCAGTTGGGAGGAACCTAGGTACCTGATGTTGTTTATCTGAGTGTACTTAAAGTGATTGCTTTCAACAGATCTCTGCAACCTGGGAGAGCATCCCTGACATAGGAGTGAGCCACACGCAGCCATTCCAGATTTGCCAGTATGATCATTTCTGGGATATGGTGCTCTTCAGTGCAGCTCTGGCTTTGGTGGTTGTCTCTCTGTGGGAGATGGTTAGGGAAAAGCTTACATTGTGTCCAGGGTTGCCAGATGTCTCATCCCAATTATTCATGTTTATATGTGTGATGTTAGAGGTATCTAGGGTACACTTTTCCATGCATCGTTTAGTTCTCCAGGTTTGTACAGAGACCCAGTCTTCACCCAGTAGTGCCTCAGTACACATGGAGTTCTTCCTTGGCTACTCAAACATACGAGCGTATACCCAGCAGTTAGATTGGCTTTGTATATGGGACCCAGGCCAGAAAAATGTTCTCTGAGGATATACAAATGTTAATCAGAATAATATCACAGCAAAGAAAAAGGAAGCTCAAGCTTACAGCACAAAAATGAAAATGTATTAGCAACACACTGTGGGGGGACATCTTCTATAAAAAAATTGGTATTAGATTCCTCCCCTGCAATAATCTTGGCAGCCTTGGGACTCTTCCTAGGAGAACTACACCAGATATTCCATCCTACTGTGGGAGGAGTTGCAGCCCCAACAGCGATAAGGCTGGCTCAAATCTGCCATACTGATGCCATTTCAGTGCCCGTTGGTTTGGGGGCACTGCCTGCCCACTACCAAAGGAAAGTGGGGGTCAGATCCAGGATGGTGATAGCCTCCTGCCTGAGGGCACAAAGGATACCAATCCAGCCTGGTGGCATTTTCTATCCCAAGTCCCATCTCAGGTTCCCTGCCCAGGTATATGGGACAAGGGAAGCACAAACTCAAGGCATTCCCTATGAAACTGAGTTCCAAGCTTAAGGTGGTGTCTGATTTTTTTTTTTCCTTGCCTACTTGACTTGTGCTGAGCTCTTTATGTATACCAGACATTCATAAGCTGGCTTTCCTCCTATGGCAGGCACCTCATTCAAGGTATGTACAGCTTCCCTTAGAACCATAGCCCAATTTCTCAATGATGGGAGTCTTGTCAAGAGCTTCATTTGTTCCTTTAAGAAGCCATTTTTTCTCTTTATAATTCCTCTAACTCTGTGGGTTAGAGGGCAATGAAAATACCATGCAATGCTTTCCATTTCTGCCCAACCTTGGATTAAGGATAGTATGAAATGTGTTCCTTGACATTGGTAATTGTTCTTAGAGTGCCATACATGAGTTGTAAGTGTTACAGACTCTGTATAGTTGAGATCTGATTTGCTATTTGACAGGGAAAAGTTTTCAAGAGGCCACTCACAGTGTCTACGTGTGTGAGTGCACATAGGTATTCCTTACTGTTAGGGAGTGGGACAATGTAATCTATTTGCCACATATTAATGGCTCCTTCTCCCTTTTATGTGTTTCTCCTGGCCCCTGTCACTTGTGAGGATGAGCCTGGCAATAGACAGGGCAATTTTGTATTGTCTTTCCTTTTCCTTGTTGGACACCTGTAAGACGGCTTCTTGGGCCAGTTTCCAAGTAGTATGCACCCTCCTATGACTTCCATTCTCATGTATCCAATGTGCTTTATCTGCTGCTTCAGAGGTGACAATGACCAGGCTTGGGCCAGAGTATCTGCTTCTACACTTCCACTAGGGGATGGTTGTTGGTGAGCTGCTTCATGGGACACTGTGACTTTATGCCCTGGTTGTTGTAATCAGTCCCAAATATCTACCTATAGTTGTGTCCCTCACAATGGCCTTTCATTTATGGACTATTGATTCTTTTTTCACTGAGTTATCCACAGTGTCAACCTTTTCATGACTGCTAAGGAATCAGTTTACAGAGTTACTGGGTATGGCTCTTTCATAATCGCTAACCAGTCAGCTCATAGCTCCGTCCATTGGCTACTAGGCCCAGTTCCAGATTCCACTCACACGGTATTGGTGGCTGGTATATTGTATATTGTATATTATACAGTATATTGTATGGGTCGCAGCAGGGTCTGTAGTTCTATAGACATTGGGCTACATGTAAGGTACCCTCTCTGTTGAACATACGCATACCACCCAACCAGAGTACTCTTCTGAGCTATTGGCTGATGTACATTTTGCAAATAGGCCATCCATATGACCCTTAATGGAGTAAGCTATTTTTACTTCCATTGACATGTCTCCAGATAAAGCCTCTGTTTGTAGAGGGCCTGATAAACAGCAAGGGACTGTATTCCAACAGAATATACCATTGCTAGCCCCCACTGAACAATTGTGACCAGAAGCAAATGGACACTCATTCGTTACCCTCCCTCTGTGAGATGACCCAACTCATTCCTTCCTCTGTCAGAAACGCTTAATTCAACAGTCTCTCAGGGGTGACCTTTTTTCTGTCACTAAGGCTTTTACTTGAGTAAAAAGCACTTTTTCTTTAGTGTCCCAGGCTCCATGGGCCCCCTTTCTTTATCAGGTGATATAATGTCCTCAGACATTGGGCCAAATGGTGAGTAAAGGTCCTCCAGTATCCTAGCAGACCTACCACAGTTTGTAATTCTTTAACTGTGTTGGGGTGCTGGACATGCCTGTATCTTGTCAATCAAGGCTGTTGGCAAAATCCAAGACTTACCAACCAGATTATGCCTAGGAATTTTATGATGACTCCTGGCCCCTGGAATTTCTGCAGGTCAACCACCCATCCTCTTGATTGCAGATGCTCTAGAACATGGTGGGTAGCCTTCTGCAAGAGACTCAAATCAGATACCCTGTGATTTTCAGTCGGGATATAGAAAGAAAACAGGGAGATTTATGGTACCCTATACACAAAAAAAAGTCAGGTGGTGAATTTATTTCTTGTAGTGTAAATTTAGAGACAAAATTTCAGACAGAAATGATAATAATAATAGCATCAGATTATACTTATTAGGGACCTACAATATGCCAGTCTCTATACTAAAAAGCATTTACATGTGTTATCTATATAATCCTTATAACAACCCCCTAGAATATGTACCATTATTGTCTGCCTTTTATAGACAGGGAATACAGGTTTTTTGCCACATGTCACAGCTGGTAAGTGGCAGAGCTGCGATTCCAATTCAGCATGTTTGACTCTAGCAGGTACTCTGAGTCATTTTGCTGCATCACCAAAAAGGAAAACAAAAGAAACAAGAAAAACAAAAAAAAAGATTCTTCAAAAAGGAATGAAGTTTCATGGATACCAAAAAGGAGAGGGAATTTTATTTAATCATTCACATTTACTTGAGTACCTGCTAAGTAGCTGGTGACATTCAAGTATTAGAATATATCGGCAAACGCAGCAAACATCCTTGACCTTATGGAGCAGAAAACCCAAGTAGAAACAAAGCACATAGATATATTTTAACATCAATGAGACATTTTTTAAAACTCTGAACATATTGTTGAGTGAATGGTTCAGCCTGATATAAGTGAACAGGACCGCAGTCAAGGACATTTCAAGAAAAGTTCTTTAACTTTGAAACAGTTGGTTAAATTTTGAAGTAGGTTTTTTTCACTTTACTTAAATAGGGACTTACTGTCAGGAATTAACATCAAACTCTGAATTTCTTGAGAAGAGATGATGCCTATTTCTTTTTTAAATGTTATCACAATGCTTAGCACACATTTTGAGTTCAACAAATATTTATATAATATGTTAGTCGATGGATTGTGTCATAAATATCAATTATATATGTATATGACACTGTATTTTTTTACCAGCTACAAATATAGTTAATCTCTGATTGGACTTTTCAATTTTATTAGATGGCTTTTCCCAGAATGTTCAACTAGATTAAGGGTAGCTTGGTCAATTTTTCCATTTAAAAATACTATGAACAAGAATATAAATAAGATCATTAGATGGAATCTTATATAGGGGTCATTTCTTTTTTATTTTTATTTTTTAATCAGAGCAATGAAAAACAATGATGGCTTTAGATATTGTTTTGGGACAAAAGTAGCTCTTAAGCCTCAATCAGCAATTTATCCTTCACAAAAGTAATGATCCCTGAACACCTTCAGAGTCTTAAAGAATTCTCCAGTGATTTGGGGGAAGGCAAAGTATGATGACATAAAGGATCTCAGAAGACTAATTTTCTGTATTGAGATATGGTAGACAATTATGTATTGTGAAACACACATAATTTTTCTTAAAGCACTATAAATTAGTCATCCCATCTTATGCAAATATATGAGTATCATTTATTGGAAAACAGACACAAAAATTGAATGATAACTTTTTCAAAAATTTACAAATCTTAGTCTTTTCCCTCCCTAGTATTTTATTATACTATAATTTTTAAAAAATTGAGAATGTTTTATATGATTGGAAGAGAATTTAATGAAGGGTTATACATATGAGGCCAGAAATTATATCACTTATAGACAAAAGAATAAATTGTAAAACATCTAAGCTTTCTTTTTTAAAGAACATAAAAGAATTAAAAAAAAAAAAAGACAACCAAAGGCAGAAATAGGTTTGTCAGCAGCAATAACCCAGTAGCTTAGGCAAATTTACTCTTTTAGTGAAAAATCTGTTCTGAAGATGTAGTCTTCTGTTACAGGTTTGAATGGTACTCAGGTTACATTTGCTGATTATTTGAAAGGTTGGATTAATTGCTTTTGATGAGGATGTATTGAAAGAAAGAAAGAAAATGGACTTTTCCCCTTCTTCTTCTTTCATTTCTTATATGAATAAATAGTGATACTCTTTGAGTCAAAGAAATATAATGTGGTTGCTTATGATGAGACTGGTCCTGCGGTATCCCAAGTATAGTCAATCCCAAACCTAGCAGTTTGTAGAACTGGGCCAGTCCTAGTGATTCTACATTTGAGTTTCACAATTCCACTTGTATGCATGGAAGTGTATGATTCAGGCTAGCTATGCATTCAATTCCTAGTCTGATTCATGTACATATGATATACACTTGAATATATGCATTGATTATATTTGAAACCTAGACATAAAAACATTTAATACAGAAAAAGACCTCTAAAATATTGCAGTTGCTTGCATTTATTTACCAAACATGCACATTGTGTTTTAATAAATGCCAGGCACTATTCTAAGAGTTCTTCAAACAGTAATGCTCCTAATCTTCATAACTGTAAATGGCTGATGGTATTGTTATCTCTACTATATAAGTGAGGAAACTGAGTCATCAGAATTATTTACTTATACAAGATCGCACAGCTAGTGAGTAACAGAGACGAGATTTAAATACATAAATTCCAGAGTCTATTCCCCTAGCTACTATTGCTATGCTGATCCCCTTGTAAGCAATGGCATTGAATACGCTTCATGTTAGTAATTTCATTACCACTTAGTATGGTTAAAAACATTACAACAGCTGACAAAGAGCTTGAGATCACTGGTTATCCTTAGATGGCAAAAGTCAATCCCAGGGTTGACATGTCTAATAATAATGACCAGTGTTTATTTACTGTGTGACAACTACTCTATTAGCACTTTTCATACAGTCTCTCATTTATTCCTTACCACAAATTTATGAGATAGACGTTGTTAGCACTTCTAATATGTATGTTGAAAAATTGATATATTAAGAGGTTAACTTGCCCAAAGTCATATAGCTCATAAATGCTATGGTGGACACTTAAACCCATGGTCTCATACCCCACAGCCTGCAGGCCAACACAACTCCCTTTCACTTTTTGTGACTTCAATTGTGAAACATTTGATTATCCAATTGCCCTACCATTATTAGATACTTTTAGCTAAAATGTATTCTTTAATGGCATAAAATAAATATACAAAATATCATGATTAAGTGTTTTGTATATGTGAGCAAACCTATATATAAATTTTTCGCACTGGTCAACTGAAGGAACCAGGGCAATTTTTAATTCAAAAGCCACTATCGTTTGTTAAAAAGTCACTACAATTGTTCCCACTGTTTTTTTTCTTCCCCTCCTACTCAGAAATAATATAATAAACATCACAGAAGAAAGATAGATAACTTTGCAACTGATCTATCTCGTGGAAATATATATATAAAAAAAACCTCAGCATTTGATTATTTTAGTAAGTAATAGTTGCACGAGATGGAGTAAGACTAAATTCCCTCAAATTTATTAGTCTTCCTTATTTTTCTAAGATAAATAATTTTTTACACCCATAGTCTTTACATTGAATCAGTGCTAAAATTCAAGAATACTGTGTCAGAGTCTCCAGGTTCACCCAGCTCCTTCAGAGATAATGATTGCAGAGTTCTCAATTTAACATATTCCCTTTAAGTGAACAATATCTCTTTAACCATGCCAATATATATATAACAATGCCAATTAACACTTTAGGGGGAGAGTACTACACAATGCCAAATCACCAATAATCTTATTCTTTTCTTTATAAAGTTAATATTTTAGCAGTTATAATGCAGAATCCCTAATCTGTTTTCTAAATTAAGCATTTCAAAGATAAACTTGTGGTTCTGTGAAGTGATAATATTAATGCAGGGTCCTTTACATTCATACAGCAGAGGAAAATCTTTTCTGTTTTTCCATTACTTTTAGTGAAAAGTCAGAGTGCACTGTCAAATCCAGTGTGTTTGTGTGTGTGCATGTTGGTGTACGAGTGCCCACGTTTGCCAGTAGGTTTGCCTGCATGTGTCAGAGCAAAATCACCAGAACAGTCTAAAGCAGTTCATGCTAGTCTATTCCAAAGCTGTAATTCACAAAAAAATGTTAACTAAGTTGCCTATGTCACCTCTTCGTTTCTATGTAACTCTCAGAGTTAGCCAAAATACATTTTCTGATTCTATTGGTAGTAATCATTTGTTATGAATGTGACACACATTTTGTCAAGCAGATTCAAAGAAATTCTTGCATGATATTTAATGGGAACTCAATACATACTTTTAATTAAAAATAAATGATTTTTTTACATTGCCATATGTTTGAAATTTTAATAATGAACAGTTGGGCAGAAAATGAAAGCAAGGAAAACTTAAATCTCCATAACTTGTCTTCATGGATACAAATATTGCACTACATTTAGTAAATGAATAAATATGTAACATTAATGGAGATAAGTAAAAGTCAAAATGTTCTTCCTACTCTCACAGTACTCACTCAGTATAGCACAAAACACTTCTGTGATCACATGTGTGAAATTTTTTCCCTGTATATCATGCAATTCTCCAGGACACACCAACTGGTGTCCTATATAGTCAATTCAATCCTGATACTATCTACCTGGAGATAGTGTCGCATCCCACAGGTTGAGGGCTCAGTCACACAAAGCTGACCCCCATTCAGATGCCAATGGCAATTAGTAGGTTGTCACCTATATTTCTGATGGACCAGCTATAAATTGAGGTTCCCACTATCCTTTCTGTGGTTCTATTAATTTGCTAGGATGGCTCACAGAAGTGAGAAAAACACTTACATTTACTGGTATATTATAAAGGATAAAGATAAACAGCTAGATGGAAGAACTGCATAGGAAGAGGTATGGAAGAAGGAGCACAGAGCATCCATGCCCTCTTTTGCACATGCCACCCTCCTGATAACTCCAAACCTTCAGCAATCTGGGAACACTGAACGCTTTCCTTTTGGGTTTTATAGAGGCATCACTACATAGGCATGATTGATTAAATCATTGATCATTGATGATTAACTCAACCTTTAGCCCTCCTCCTCTCCCCAGAGGTTGGTGGGGAGAGGGGTGGAAGTCCCAACTCTCTAACCGCAGTTTTTTCTTTCTGGCGACCAGCCCCCCTCCTGAAGCTACTAGAGCTCCCCCCACCCAGCCTGTGTAGCTACCAGTCATCTCATTAGTACATTAGTAGAAAAGACATATTACTCTGTGGATTCCAAGAATTTTAGGAGCTTTGTGCCAAGAACCAGGGGTAGAAACCAAATACAGGTATATAATTCATATTAAATCACAATATCACAAATATATACATATATGTAGATATTATTTTTTAAATACGGAGGCTAAGAAAGACTAGTTATCGTTTTTTAATGGGCAAGACAATAGACTTAGCTAGTGACAAATCACGAGCAACTTAGACCTAAACTAGCCTTTACAAAAAAAAATTCTCAAAATCCTTACATCTTTATTTTTATTAAAAAAAAATCCCCTATTTTGGGATAAGACCTCCTATTGGATAAATATGTTTTCTGAAAACTATGACAATCACTTACGTGATTTTTCTCCCTTAGGAGAAACTTACTTTCCTTCTTAAAATGTCTAGGGTGATATTCTTTGCCTAGAATATGTGGAAAACCTTGCCTATTATATAGAAGAGATGCACCAAGCTGCATTTCTGAAATGCTGGTGATTTT